>JAFEME010000484.1:0-22294 GCA_018831755.1 Niveomyces coronatus
GTTAAGGGTAGTAAACTAACTAGCTTTTCCTAGTTTATCCTTAATTTCTACTATTAGTAGTAATAGGTATTAATTTTTAATTATAATCTTATTTAGTTATTAATAATTAATATATAGTTATAATTCTTTATTTTTCTTTTAAACCTATAGGATTAGGTATCCTACTAGTGATTTAGATAGTCTAATATATCCCTTTTATAGGTTTTTCTTTAGATACTCCTTAAGTGCTTTCTCCTACTTAGGTGTTACAAACGACAAAAAGGCAGCGTCACCAAGCGGCCCAAGGAAGCGGCCAAGTGAATAATGAGCGGCAACGCGACCCCAAGGGTCACGTGACGCGCTCACGGGGATCACGCGTGAGCGTAGTGAGCGCCGCTCACCACGATCACTAGTGAGCAAGGTGATCCTAAATTACAGTAGAAAGATAGACAAGTATATAAGGGATAGAGATTCTAGTAGCTAGGCAGTCTAGATCTCTACTAATCAATCTAAGCAATAGTTTCACTATTAGGAATAACTTCCTAACGGTACTTACCACGTGCTACGATAAACCGATTCTTTAAGTATTAAGCCTGCTCATATTTGCCTAACTCACTTCCTAAGAAACAGACCTTTCTATGACTTAGAATAAGCCACCGTTACATTTTAATCAGTCCTGTTCAGTGAGTTACCTGAAACCTTAAGCAGCACTAACCTTTACGATGTCTACTGCAAACGGCAACACCACCACCCTAGCCTAAGTTGTTGCGGCGCAAGCCGAAACCATCAAGGAAATAAAACAATAGATAGAACATCTTATAAAGCAGCTAGAGGAACTTAAAACCAATAAAGGAAAAAATGACCACAGCCGACCTAAGTTCCCCAAGCCAGAAAGCTATGATAGAACTAAAGGCGACATCAGGACCTTCCTAACCTAAGCTAAAGCCTACCTTAAGGTTAATGATAGTCTTAACACGGCTAAGAATTAAATTCTTTGCATTAGAAACCTTCTGATAGGCAAGGCATTAGAATGGTGGGAGCTAACTCTCAGAGACTATCTCGACAACAGTCCCGCGGATCGGAAAACCGAAACCGACGAAGCTTTTAAGGATTATAAGAAATTCGAACAACTCCTTAAAAATACCTTTGGCGACCTAGACGAATTGCGTACCGCGACTCGCAAACTCAAGTCACTCAAACAAACTAGATCCGCTCAGCACTACGCACGAGAATTCCAGCGGATCGCTACCAAACTTAAATAGGATGACAACAGCTAAATAGAACTGTTCTATAACAGACTACGTGAAGATGTAAAAGATGAAATCTCAAAGCAGGATCGACCTAGAACTATCGAGGCATTCATCGTAAACGCCATCAAGATCGACAATCGGAACTATGCCTAACGACTTGAACGCGGCGGAAAATAAAACAGGTTTTACGGATTCAAGCGTAATCAACCTAACATTAGTAAACGACGAGGAGGATCCACGGCGTATAGAACTCACCTAGGACCTATAGAACTCGACGCTACTCATAAAGAAAAGGGAAAGTGCTACAACTATGGAAAAGCAGGGCACTTTGCAAACAAATGCCGAAGCCCTAAGAAACAATAGAAGCCCGTACCTAAAGGACGGAAACTTTAAGCCACCAACAGAGATAAACTACTAACTAGAAATATTAGCATGACCAACAGTAAAGACTACTTCTCTAAACCGGAAAGAAATTACTTCTTAGAGGAAGAATCAGACACAGTCTATGTTAAGAACGAAGACTAGGAACATGGAACTCAACCACCAGAAATCGGATTGATCGACTTATCCGACGCTTATAATCACGTTCCACTCCCGCAAGGACCTAAGCTACTAGAACGTCGTCTAGTCAGTGCACTATCAACTAGCAAAGGGGACCTAGAACCTATTAGAGTCACGATCAGGGGAACAGACATCATAGACCCTTGCGCTTTAATCGCAAGACTATGCGAAGCAGAAGCACACCCTAATCCGCGACTATGACTCCTTAGCGCACAACACCTAGCACTCAGCACCCAACATCGAGACCACGCTAGGATCTCATAGGCTTTATGCTCATACGACAATTGCAGACGACACCTATAGAAGAAATTAGAATACAGGTGGTTTCTAAAGTTTACACTAGAATAGGGATTCGGCCTATTCCTAGAAACAGATCTACGACACTAGACAATCTAGAAACGCAACAAGAACGAACTCGTACTACAGAAGTCTAAAAACAAATGTTATACCAAGGATAACAACGCATACACTATCCAAGCCATAACCTCACGATATAAGGACGGCGGAAACAGTGTTATAGTAAGCAATCCGCTTAGCCCAGATTCGATCGGTACAACAGGCAGGCGATCTAGACGCCGCCCACGCTCCTATGCTCTAAAGGAACCGAGCATTTTTCAAACACTACGAGAGGTGAATCAACAGTCAGGAAAAGGCAGCCGTTAGAGCAACTAAGGCCTTTCTCTTGATAGAGATCTGATCGGTCTCTGTGTACCGTAGATGTCGGCGGACACAAACACCTCATCATCGCTATCACGATAGCAGGAAAAGAAACCTAGGCAATAATAGACAGTAGAGCATAAGGAAACTACATCTCGCCAAATCTCATTAACAGATTTAAATTGCACTAGAAAGACAAAGACGAGCCCTACCGACTCACGACTATAGAAGGAGGCGCAGTGAAGTATAGCCAAGGACAAGTAGAAATAGAGGTTGCGCAGCTTCCTATCTATATATAAGGCACGAAACACTACGTCACATTAGACATCACAGTGATCTTAAGACACGACATAATATTAGGGATACCTTAGTTGTAGGCGAGCAATCCTAGAGTCAACTAGAGAACAGGCCAACTTCAGTGGGATATACCAAGATGCGATTACGATAATAAGAGCGGTCTAAAGAAGAAGGCACCTTAATCGAATCATGACAGGCCTCTAGGAATATATGTGATCGCCAGAGAGCCTAAAGCTAATACAACGGAGATTCCTAAGGAATACTTAAAGTACAGCAAGCTGTTCAGCGGAGAGCTAGAAACAGGACTACCGGAGCATACACGCTAGGACCACGAGATCAAACTCCAGCCCGGTAAGGAACCCAAGTTCCATAAGACATATCCTTAGAACCCTAAGCAGGAGAAAGCACTTAAGGAGTATCTAAAGGAGAACCTACGAAAGGGATACATTAGACCATCCGAATCACTAGCAGGATACCTAATCCTGTGGGTTCGAAAGAAAAACGGAGAATTACGACTATGCGTCGACTATTGACAACTAAACGAGATCACAATCAAAAATCGATACCTATTACCACTAATAGTAGAAATCAGGGACAAGCTAGGGAAAGCTAGTTGGTTCACTACCCTCGACCTCAAAGGGGCTTACAACCTCATTCGCATTGCGAAGGGTCACGAGTAGAAAACCGCTATTCGAACTATAAAAGGACATTACGAATACTTAGTGATGCCCTTTAGACTCATAAATGCACTAGCCACGTTTCAAACCATAATCGACAATGTCTTGCGAAGACAACTAGACAAATTCGTTGTTGTCTACCTCGATGATATCCTCATCTACTCTAACACACTTAAGGAACATAAGAAACACGTACACAAGGTACTACAAGTACTATAAGACAACAAGCTACTAGTCGAATTAAAAAAGTGTAGATTCCATCAGCAGAAAGTTGAATTTTTAGGATTTAAGACCTAACCTAGAAAAATAAGCATGAGCCAATTAAAGATACAGGCAATTAAAGAATGGCCAACACCAAAGACACTCAAAGAAGTCAGAGGATTTCTAGGATTCGCGAACTTTTACCGACGCTTTATACGCAACTACGGCAAAATTACGATACCACTTACCGACCTCATAAAGAAAGATCGAGACTTCTCCTAGACCGATACTAAAGAACAAGCGTTCTAAGAACTTAAGAGCAAAATTTTAGAAGAACTAGTCTTGCTTACAGCAGACCCGGATAAACCATTCGAAGTTAAAACAGATGCCTTAGACTTTGCTCTAGGCGGACAACTAGGACAACGAGACGAAGAAGGACGACTTCATCTAGTCGCTTTTCTCTCTAAGAAACTTCATAGACTAGAATTAAATTATAGCATTTACGATAAAGAACTTATGGCAATTATCGAAGCATTTAAGGAATAGAAACACTATCTTAAAGGAGCAAACCATAAGGTCAAAGTGTTCATAGACCATAAGAACCTGACCTTATTCACAACTACGAAGGATTTAAATAAACGTTAAATCAGATGGTACGAAACCCTTACGGATTATGATTTCGAGATCATATACAGAAAAGGATCTAAAAACAGAAGAGCAGACGCGCTTAGCTGAAGAGAGGATTTAAAATTAGAAGAACTAGTAGATAACGCACCACTGTTACGCACCAATAAGGATGGGAACCTTGTATTAGGCACCCGAGAAATCAATGCAACCTGGCAAGCTACGCCAGATGATACGTAGATGCGACGAATTGCATTAAGCGTTAAGAACGATGAATACCTAAACAATTGGGAAACGAACCCGTATGTTATAAAGAAAGGCGAGGCCTTCTTGTACAACGAACGACAGTATGTTCCTAGTACACTTTAGAAACGACTCGTCAAAGAAATACATGAACACCCGTTACATAGACACTAGGGTGTAGGGAAGACAATCAATAGACTACGAAGATCGTATGACTTCCTAGAAAGCAGAAAAATTGTGCAAGAAACCATCAAAGAATGCGACATATGCAATAAAGCAAAATCAGGACGACACGCGCTATATGGTGAATTACAACCGATACCACCACCTGAAAGAGCATGGCAAACAATAACTATGGACTTCATCGTCAAACTACCAAAGTCTAAAGAACCAATGACAGGAATCAGCTACGATAGTATCCTAGTCATTATTAATAAACTTACGAAATATGCTTACTATATCCCTTACATAGAATCTAGTAACACTAAGGATTTAGCATATATGGTTTTTAAGACAGTTATCGCTTAACACAGTCTACCAACAAAACTAATATCGGATCGCGACAAGTTATTTACGTCGAACTTCTAGAAAAGCCTTATGGAAATTATAAAAATCAAGCAGAATCTGTCCACAGCATTTCATCCACAAACAGATAGACAAACGGAAATCTTAAACTAGATACTTAAACAATACCTACGAAGCTATGTCAACTATCAGTAGAACGATTAGGTAGAATGGCTACCTCTAGCATAATAGGCTTATAATAGCTCGGAAAACGAAAACATAAAAATGTCACTATTCAGGGCAAACTACGGATTTAACCCTATAATCGAAACACACGCGGCACAAAATGTGCACGCACCAGCAGCTACAGCGCATGCAGCAACCATTACGGACACGCAAAAACATTTACAGAAAGAATGGATTTTCCTATAAAATCGAATAAAACACTATGCGGATAAAAAGAGATTATCAGCGCTAATCCTAGAGGAGGGGCATAAAGTATACCTCATCCGCAAAAACATAAAGACAAAACGACCTAGCGACAAACTCGACTAGAAGAAAATAGGACCATTCATTATCAAACGAAAACTATCAAACACTAACTATAAACTATTATTACTAGAAGGGATAAAAATACATCCTATATTCTATATTTCATTACTAGAGAAAGCACTAGACAGTGCTACGATCGCTACAAAAATCATAGTGGAAAACATAAACGAGTACGAAGTAGAAAGGATCCTTAAGGCACGAGGAAACATTAAAAATCGTCATTATCTCATTAAATGGAAAGGGTACCTAAACTCAGAAAACACGTAGGAACTAATCGGAAACCTCAAAAACTGCCTAACGATGATTAAGCAGTTCCACTAGACAAAATCTATCCCTAGTCCACCACGCTAAAAGCCCCGGCCTCCTAAACATTCGCCACCGCTTCAGATTCAAGGATAAGCAAATTAGAGGCAGAACAATCCTTTAAACCATCCTCCTAATCCAACTCCGCCATACTACGTTCGAAAAGCTCCTTTTCCTTAGAACGAAGGAGCTCCTTTTGTTTGCGAAGACGAGTAAGACGACTTAAAGCTTCCGCGGCATCACAATGGGCCTAAAGAGCCTTTTCCTAAGCCTCGGCTAAAGCACTCTCGGCCTGACGCTCCTAAGTTTCGACCTTGTCTAGAGCAGCGGAGGCGCGCTCTAAAGAAGAACCAACGAATACACCATCATAAGGGCGGCCCTTAAGAGCGCACTCGTAACAACGACTAGTAGATTCACCAACCATAGTGCAGCGAATGCGCTTACGGTGACACAGCGTGCAAGGCATGATCTCGTCAAGAGAATCGGTACTACGAAGTTTAATATACTAAGCAAGACGAAGACGCTCTAAAGTTGTATCACGACTAGAAGAAGTACGACTACGCGGTTTCTATACGCGCCTAGACATACTATTAGAAAGAATGATACAGGAGGGAGAAATTAAAAGCAGGACCTACGAAGAACAATGAGGTCTTAAGGACAAGACTAATAGAGGAGGAGTATTATGTTATAAACGACAAAAAGGCAGCGTCACTAAGCGGCCTAAGGAAGCGGCTAAGTGAATAATAAGCGGCAACGCGACCCCAAGGGTCACGTGACGCGCTCATAGGGATCACGCGTAAGCGTAGTAAGCGCCGCTCACCACGATCACTAGTGAGTAAGGTGATCCCGAATTACAGTAGAAAGATAGATAAGTATATAAGGGATGGAGATTCTAGTAGCTAGGCAGTCTAGATCTCTACTGATTAATCTAAGTAATAGTTTCACTATTAGGAATAACTTCCTGACGGTACTTACCACGTGCTACGATAAACCGATTCTTTAAGTATTGAGCCTGCTTATATTTGCCTAACTCACTTCCTAAGAAACAGACCTTTCTGTGACTTAGAATAAGCCACCGTTACATTAGGGTTCTAAGGATATGTCTTATAGAACTTAGGTTCCTTACTAGGCTAGAGTTTAATCTTATAGTCCTAGTGTATATACTCTAGTAGTCCTATTTCTAGCTCTTTACTAAATAGCTTACTATACTTTAAGTATTCCTTAGGAATCTCTATTATATTAGCTTTAGGCTCTCTAGCGATTATATATATTCCTAGAGGCCTATTATAATTTAATTAAGGTGCCCTCTTCTTTAGGCCGCTCTTATTATTATAATTATATCTTAGTGTATCCTACTAAAGTTAGCCTATTCTCTAGTTAACTCTAGGATTGCTCACCTATAACTAAGGTATCCCTAATATTATATTATGTCTTAAGATTACTATAATGTCTAATATAATATAGTGTTTTATGCCTTATATATAGATAGGAAGCTATATAACCTCTATTTCTACTTATCCTTAGCTATACTTTACTATACCTCCTTCTATAGTCGTAAGTCGGTAGGGCTTATCTTTATCTTTCTAGCGTAATTTAAATCTATTAATAAGATTTAGTAAGATATAGTTTCCTTATGCTCTACTATCTATTATTGCCTAGGTTTCTTTTCCTACTATTATAATAGCGATAATAAGGTGTTTATGTCTACTAATATTTATAGTATATAGAGACTAATTAGATCTCTATTAAAAGAAAGGCCTTGATTGCTCTAATAGCTGCCTTTTCCTAACTATCGATTTACCTCTTATAGTGTTTAAAAAATACTTAGTTCCTTTAGAGCATAGGAGTATAGGCGGCGTCTAGATCGCCTACCTATTATACTAATTAAATCTAGGCTAAGTAGATTACTTACTATAATACTATTTCTACTATCCTTATATTATAAAGTTATAGCTTAGATAGTATATATATTATTATCCTTAGTATAATATTTATTTTTAGACTTCTATAGTATAAGTTTATTCTTATTATGTTTCTAGATTATCTAGTATTATAGATCTATTTCTAGGAATAGGCTAAATCCTTATTCTAGTGTAAACTTTAGAAACTACCTATATTCTAATTTCTTCTATAGGTGTTATCTATAATTATTATATAAGCATAAAGCCTATAAGATCCTAGCATAGTCTTAATATTAGGTGCTAAGTGCTAGGTGTTATACACTAAGGAGATAAAGTTATAGATTAGGGTGTGCTTCTACTTTATATAGTCTTATAATTAAGGCGTAAGGGTCTATAATGTCTATTCCCCTAATCGTAACTCTAATAGGTTCTAGGTCCTCTTTTCTAGTTAATAGTATACTAACTAGACGATATTCTAGTAGCTTAGGTCCTTATAGAAGTAGAATATAATTATAAGCGTTAGATAAGTCGATTAATCTAATCTCTAGTAGTTAAGTTTTATATTCTTAATCTTTATTTTTAATATAGACTATATCTAATTCTTCCTCTAAGAAGTAATTTCTTTCTAGCTTAGAGAAGTAGTCTTTACTATTAGTTATACTAATATGTCTAGTTAGTAGTTTATCTTTATTAGTGGCTTAGAGGTTCTGTCCTTTAGGTATAGGCTTCTATTATTTCTTAGGGCTTTAGTATTTATTTATAAAGTGCCCTGCTTTCCTATAGTTATAACACTTTCCCTTTTCTTTATAAGTAGCGTCGAGTTCTATAGGTCCTAGGTAAGTTCTATACACTATAGATCCTCCTTATTGTTTACTAATATTAGGTTAGTTATACTTAAATCTATAAAACCTATTTTATTTTCCGCTACGTTTAAGTCGTTAAGCATAGTTCTAGTTGTCGATCTTAATAGCGTTTATAATAAATATCTTAATAGTCTTAGGTCGATCCTACTTTAAGATTTTATCTTTTATATCTTTATATAGTCTATTATAGAATAATTCTATTTAGCTATTATCTTCCTAGTTAAGCTTAGTCGCGATCCGCTAGAATTCTTATATATAGTGTTAAGTAGATCTAGTTTGTTTAAGTGACTTAAGTTTTTAAGTTATAGTATATAGCTTATCTAGGTCGCTAAAGACATTCTTAAGACGTTGCTTAAAATTTTTATAATCTTTAAAAATTCTCTTAGTCTTATCCTCTTAGAACCGGTGTTCGTTGTCAAGGTAGTCTCTAAGGGTTAGCTCCTACTATTCTAATGCCTTGCCTATTAAAAGGTTCCTAATATAAAGAATTTAATTCTTAGCTATGTTGAGGCTATTATTAACCTTTAGGTAGGCTTTAGCTTAGGTTAAGAAGGTTTAAATGTCGCCTTTAGTTCTATTATAGCCTTCTAGCTTTAGGAATTTAGGTCGGCCTTCCTTCCTTTCTTAGGTCTTAAGTTTTTCTAACTATATAGTAAGCCTATCTATATACTCTTATATATCCTTAATAGTTTAAGTAGGACTTACAACAGCTTAGGTTAGGTTAGTAGTAGTACTGTTTATAGTAGACATCGTAAAGGTTAGTGCTGCTTAAGGTTTTTAAGTAACTTACTAAAAAGGACTAATTAAAATATAATAGTGGCTTATTCTAAGTTATAGAAGGGTCTATTTCTTAGGAAGTAAGTTAGGTAAATATAAGTAGGCTTAATACTAGATAAGTTAGTTTATTATAGTATATAGTAAGTACTATTAGGAAGTTATTCCTAATAGTAAAACTATTACTTAGATTAATTAGTAGAGATCTAGACTACCTAGCTACTAGAATCTCTATCCCTTATATACTTATCTAGTTCTCTACTATCTCTTAGATTATTTAGATTATTTGCATTCTATAATAATCCTTTATCGCTAGATCATCTTAATGATCTAATGATCTATTACGTGACTTCCTTCCTAGTGCTATGCTAGGACTATGGCTTTGTAGTGCGCCTGCTATAGACTGGCCCTACGTAGTGTCGTTTATAATAGATAGGGCCTAGGAGCCTAGAAAGGCAATAACGCTACTAGAAACGCTAGGATAGAACGATCTAATTAATAATATAGTTACTAAGGCGATAATACTTATACTAATATATAACCTAATAGGACGCCTATATAAAAATACACTTCCTAAGCCTCTATAATCTTATAAGGGAGCTAAAAGGTATCCCTATTAGTAGAAATAGCTAAGGGCTATAACGCTTAAGATCTTAAGGCTTAAGGAGCTTAAAGTAGTAAGGGTTATTAACGCCTAAGCTATAAAGCCTCTTATAAGGCCCCTTAAGCTTAAATAGGTCTATATATAGAAATTTAACTCTTATAGCTATCTTAATAAATATAAAGCTAGGCTATATATATAAAGAGACTAATAACCTAAGAATTCTCTTTTTAACGCCTCTATTATACTAGCTTATAAGACCTTAAGGCTACTAGTAGTAGTTATAATATATTTTAACCTTAAGATAAGATAAATTAACTTTATTAATATATTTATTAATATAGACCTTAATAAAAAGGTATATATATAATTACTACTAGGCTTTAATTAAAAAGGTATACTCTAGGAATTAGTTAAAGCCTTATATAGGCTCTAAAGGTCTTTAAGGCTATAGCACCTTAAGTTATTAGATTATTTAAAGACTCTTAGCTTTTAGCCTATTAATAAAGATATATATATTATAAGTAGAGATAGTATTATCTTTTTTTTCTATATAGATAACTTAGTTATCCTCTATTTAAAGCTAGCCTAATTCCTTATTAATAATATCCTTAGGTAGCTTTAAAAGAAATATAATATTAAAGACCTTAGAGAGCTAAAATAGTTTATTAGAATTAAAATAATAAAGGACTATAAGGCTTAAAAAATATAGCTATTATAGAAATCCTATATTAATAGCCTTATAATTTAATTTAAGCTTTCTAATAATAAAATACCTTATATTCTATTTTAACTATAGCCTTTATTATAGCTATTTAAAGCTATAGCTACTCTAAAAAAAATTCTATATTATTAATAAATTATAAGATTATTAAATTATTCTACTATTATTACTTAGCTAGATATAGTCTTTATAGCCTTAAGACTAGTATAATTCCTTACTAACCCTAGTCCTAACTATATAGAGATAGCCTTAAATTATATAAGATATCTTAGAGGAGCCTAGGACCTATATATTATATTTAATAAGATAAAGCCTATGCTTAAAGTTATAAGTAATACTACTTTTAGTAATAATTTTAATAAAAAGAGCTTATAAGAATATATTATTATACTATTTAGTAGGCCTATATTCTATTAAGTAGGTAAGTAGAATATAGTAACTACTTCTTTTATAGAGGCTAAACTACTTATACTTTTATAAGTAGTAAAAGAAATAATAGTCTTTTATAGGCTATATAATAATATTAGCCTATATTTCCTTTAATATATTAATATATTATATAATAATAGCTAAATAATTTAGCTAATTAAAAAAGACCTAGTAAAACTAGTTATAAAGCTTTACTATATTAATATTTATAACTATTAGCTATATTAAGAGGTAAAAAAAGGTAATTTTAACCTTTAATAAGTACCTATAGTAGTTATAATTACTAATAGGCTTACTAAGGCCCTACTATATTAAAAACTTATAGATTTTATTACCTAATTATATATAGAGCCTCTACTAGGCATAGATACTTAAAAGTAATAGTATATAAGGCTAATTATATAGCTAGTTAGCTTAAAGATTAAAGGCCTAGTTAATTCTTTAACTTAGTACTCTTATATAATAATATAGGATTACTAGCTAAAAGGATTAATTTAGTTTTTAATCTTCCTCTTTTTTAAAAGGTTAAGAGTTTAATCCTTAATATATATGCCTCTTTTTATTACTTAGAAAATTAGAAAATAGTATTATAATAGATTTTACTAGCTTTATTCGATAAAGCTATAGGGGTGTGTTAAATAGGATATAGGTTAGGTAGTGATTTTCTATAGCTTCCTTTTATTTTAGTAGGGATTTATATAGCATTAGAAGCATAACCTAGGACCCACCCGGTATAGGGGGTAGGCTCCTAGACACACACGCAGCTAGGCTCAATAACAACAACAATTCGCTCGTGACCTAATTTGCTTGACACCCGCACAACTTATAGTACAGCACAAAGGTGAGGCACCTGACAGTGCGTCGCTGTTCCCCTGCCGCAGAACTAGTTGGACTCAGTATTCAGCACTGCGCTGTACGTACTAATGTGCAACATGTGCCACTACTAGTACCTACAGTAGTAGTAGCAGTAGGTAGTAGTTACAGTAGGCTGCAGCATGGGAACCACGCTACGGCAGATTATGGGGCTTGCCCTTTTGGAGCCTTCGGAGCGCTTTAACTCGAATTCCGGCCAGTCCTCCTCTTGCGCCAGGTCCACTCTGCTCCCAACTACTCTGCTCTGCAATTTTCCGCTCTTCATCCCTACGATTCTTTCTACTTCATCATATCCACAGCGTTTGCTCATGGCTTGAGCGAATAATTGCAGGTTGGAACAGATTCGCATACAGCTCTGACACATGTGAAGGTGACCGGAACGTGTTTGCCCGCCAGCTGGCATCGTCAGGCATTGCTGCGTAACTGGTCTGCATCTCGCACAACCTGAACACTGAAGTCATGGTATGAGCCATTCGCTGCAGCTCGACGAAGCTTGCGCCATCTCATGTGCTGACGAGATAATAGGCTTCGTCTTCTGGCTCAACAACTACTTCTGCTAAAAATGAGTTTGAAAACCGCGTGAACGAGATGAAGACTCCCAAGAAGTAAGATATCCTGCCTGCGCACACATGCATACCTTGCCTTTATGATGATCTATATCAATGGGAATCTCTCCTAGATATTAATGCGGAGAAATCGATATCTTTTGCCTGACTGTCTAATAATGCACTTCTTCACGCGGAACTACTGTATCACGGCAAACATAGCTGACATTGCATCCGCAGCGACATAAACTCGTTGATCTTGGACTATCTCACGATGGAGGGCTACCCCAATGCCGCAGCCAAATTCTCCAAAGAAGCGAACCTCCAGCCACAGCAAAACATCGCATCTATCCGTGTCCGACAGGAGATACAAAATTACATCCACAGTGGAAACATTCAGGCGGCAATCGAAACGCTTAATGAGCTTGACCCCGAGGTAAGTGGCAACAGCTTACAATAAGTCCCCATTTCTATACATGATTAAAACACGAGTTTTACATGCACCACGCATATGGGCCGACATTCGGTCCGTGATGATAACAACCACTTCTTTTATGATATGCCTTGCTCAAACTCAATTATTGGTATTAGAGTTCTGCAGAATCAAAAGCTGATGAAAGCCTAGATACTTGATAGTGACAAAGCGCTACACTTTTCTCTGCTCCGTCTGCAGCTGGTTGAACTTATCAGGACTTGTAATGCCACCGGAGGTGACATTGGTCCCGCATTGAAGTTTGCAACGGAACAGCTGGGTCCCCGCGCTCCAACCAACCCCAAGTTCCTGGAGGAGCTCGAGAAGACAATGGCGTTAATTCTGTTCCCGACTGCATCACTGGAACCGCAACTCGCAGCCCTTCTAAATCCTGAACTGAGGCGAAGTGCCGCCGACGGTGTCAATCGCGCAATTCTGAAACGCCAATCGAACAGGCGAGAGGCGGCTATCCGTCAGTTGGTCAGGATGCGGGCGTGGGCCGAGTGTACTGCCCGCGAACGCGCTGTCAATATGCCAAAGAAAATAGATATCGGCCTGTCCGAGGACTCAGAACGACGCCTTGTAGACTCTGGGAACAGCCATGACTCTATGCTTACGATATGAAATACTAATGATATGGACATGAGTGACGTCTAATGCGTGCTGGCTGCGCCTCGTACAAACGCATCTTACGAGGACTTTTTTTTCCGGGTTGTTGACAAGGAGTTTGGGACTAGGACTGGCTTAACGCTTCCGCACATAAGTAGCATGCTTGAGTTTTATTGATACCATATTGATTAATTGGCATTGCGCGTATTTCTTCCATGAAGATGTCAAACTGCTACATCAGCCTTGTGAAGTAACAATGCCGAGGAGGTGGTGACGTAAGAATGCATATGTACGCAATTTTTGATACTCGGTTGATTGAGAACGAAAAAAGAAGATGATCTATGTACACATTTTATTCTGTAAGAGATACGGAAAGACTCCCCCTACTTTGTTCGGATATGCTTGAGCTTGCGGGCGCTAAACAGAAAGTTGCTGGCGTACGCCTTGGGGGTGAATTTGCGAGCGTTGGGCTCTTGGACGAAATACTCGTATCCCTGCTTTTCGGCGAAGCGAATGGCATCCTCCTTGGTTTCAAAGTTGAGGTTTGTACCCTGCATGAAATCTGCGGAGGACTGCCAGCCCATCAACGGATTCTCCCAGCGGTGGCCTTTGGGCAGGATGTCCCAGTCCATTCGCCAATCGTGCCCCCTCCAGGTGCCAGATTGTGTGGCGGCCTTTGTTTCCTTGTAGATTCTGCTTGAGATCAGCATGCCTGGTCCGGCCATGTAGTTCTAACGCTCGTATGCCTACCGGACAGTGCGAGCCTGGAGCTCCATAGGGGCGCCAGATAGGATGGCAGCGGAGCGTAGGTCGTCGGTTCCGTCCTGAACGTTTCTCGGCACAGGTGTAAATGTCCTGGGAAGAGATTGTCAGTCATGACATTGCGCAGGCCCAATATGCGGTGTACAGGCTGCGCTCACGATGTCGCCTTGTCGTGAGGGGCGTCATAGTCGGGCTGGTTTGCGGCGCTGGGCATGCCGGTCACGACGTTCTCGCTGTGCTTGGCGATTGAGCTCTGGAAGCGTGGCGTGGCGACGGTCGCGGAAAGACGGGGCGCTGAGGCGCCGCGCAGCACTCGGGCGACGTTCTGAGATCGAAGGGCGGCCATGGCAGATGTCGGCGTTTTCTTGTGCTTCCGACTTGAACGAGCAGGGAAGTCCCGTCTTGCTTTGACAGGTATTAGGATGAATCGTTGATGGCTAACTGAACCAGCGACTGGGTTTGGAGGTAAGCTGAGGGCGAGTGCTGATTGGTTCGTCGTCGGAGCGAGGTTTTGCCGAGACGAATGCTTTTCGGAACGGCTTCGCGGTACTGGCACGGGCTGCGACCTCTCTTCAAATCCATCACGAAACGATTTCCAGTTCCAAATTCCGAACAACTTTGGAAGGGAAGGCGCGGCAGTCACATTGACCTATCGATCGAAGACGGCCTCGTCTAAAATACCGAAATCATGAGCTTCGTCACTCGCCGCACGCTTTCTACCCTCATCCCGCCCAAGGTAAGACGCCATTTTTCCGACGCCCACGGGGACGAGCCGAACCTTGGTCAACATTTCTTTCCGACTAATTTCTCTCTCTTTCTCTCTCTGCAGGTTGCATCTCCTAATGTACGAGCTCCAAACCCAACCCAGTAACGTTCTATGCGACGGATCTTGCCGAAATACCGCAGTGCAATGACTTGCAGCAATTCTTAGTCGGGGCGCTCGGCGGTTATTGCTCACTCCAACTCTCGACGAACCTGCGAAACTGACTCAAGTCAAATGTATAGGCCATTGGCGGTGCCCCCGACGCTCTGCGCATGCAGCGCGTCGTGAGCTTCTACGAGAAACTTCCTCGTGGCGCCGCCCCTGAGGTTCAGGCCAAGGGTCTTCTCGGCCGCTACCAAGCCCGCTACTTCGGAAAGAAGACCTCTCCTGCCCGTATGTACCGTATATTATACGCGGGTTATTATTCCATGAGGAGATCGGAAGGTCGTCTCGGGTTGTCAAGTGTTGCCACTAACGGATTCTCTAGCCATCATCCACGCCATTGCATTCCTCGTCGCCATTGGTTACGCTCAAAACTACTACTTCCACTTGCGTATGTACATTCTTTTGGAGATGTGCTATCAGGAGGTGCAGAGGACGGAAAACTATGCTAACTTACTCTGTGCAGGCCACCACAAGAACAATGCTCACTAAATAGTATGTGTGCCGGCGCGGAATCATTTAGCAACGACAGAAGGGCTGTGTAAATAGACTCCTAGATGGTGCTGCCATGCTACACCTGTAATTTCTTTTGTACGAAATCGGCCATTTACCAATATTTGATTCGATCAGTGAATGTAATGACGTTCGAATTCATTGCTTGCATGCAGTCAGGCTACGACTATGCCGTAGGAATAAGAGACCATGTTGAGAAGGAACACAAAAAACGCGACTCGATAACTCAATGTGAGCAACTGGGTCGTGCATATAGTATAAATTGTTCTGCCCATGACCACATGCACAGATGCGGCCGACGCATAGCTGACGAAGTACAGGCTTTGCTAGCGAAAATGACATTTCTAAAATCCTGACGGCATGGAAAGCAACGGATCTAGCTCATAGGCTCTACGCAGTTTTCCCCAATCGAGAAACCAGGCCTTTATTTTTGTTATACACTTTGCTAATGACTGCGTTGTACAAGACACCGCCGAAGGCGCAGCATGCGAGGTCTTGAGCGGTGAAATACGGGACTGCAGAGTCTCATACTTCTGTGCCTAGCACGCATTCTATACGCTTTGAGTGTAACCATCCGTAGTCTGCAGAGGTCGTGGACTCCGCCGGGGAGGTGTGTTGGTGAGACAGTGCCAAAATTGTTATGCGTGTTTGGGTTTACGGGGGAGTGCAACCTAGACGAGAGGCGGGACATCTGTGAAGCAGGCTTCGTCTCTTCAGCCTGAATGGGCCAGCTGCGGAGAAAGAGAAAAAAAACCCCTTTTCCCCCTCCCGACGGAATGATTTGCTATTTTAAAAGATTTATTGTCCCAACAAGAAATTACCCTGCGAGGAAGCAAGCAAGCGCAAGGAAATTTAGGCAAACAACGGGCTGTGCTGGAGCCTACACGATGTATTACAGTAGGTAGTACATGCTGTACTAGTAGTAGTACCTGTGTGCTGTGAAGCAGTAGCTGCGCCGCGCTAGGCTGCGTGGCTTGAACGGCGATACATGGTGGTGTCACCTGACTACTGTCGCGAAACTTCTCTAGCATGATAGTACCAATTTGCCCGTCTTTGGCCACGAGTCACAGTAAGCTTTGGGCGGTATTGCAGGAGGGTGGGTCTTGCTAACAGGCTCTGCGCTAGGCCAGGTTCGTAACCATCTCGTAGGTCGCTCCCCTAAATAAAGGCTTTTAATTGCCTGTAGTACTAGTACTGTAGGTACCTCTGGTAAGAGATGGTAGTACTGCCAGGTACTATCGAGGCAGGTACATTAGTAGGTAGTCAAAGCAGTGCCAGTTTTATCTCAAAGCAACTTCTCACACTGCCTTAGTCACACCTGGCGAACCCCCGTCTCTCCATCACGAATTTGAGGCACCACCCGTACATTATACAGGCACTGCACCATCCGGCCACGCGCGCCAGTCTTTCATCGCTCCCGGGTTTCGTTTACAGAATCATCAGATACAGGAGCAGCCATACCCATCTTTCTCTTTAGGACGAGGAATCAGAAAGGGAACGCACTTTGACGCAGGCCGTATTTATTCGACATCCGCACGTTACCGTACCCGCACACATACAGCCCTAGCAGGCTGAGAAGCTTCTGCCAAACGACGACTTTGGCCAAAGGCAGTCGTTGTCCACCCTCGGATAGCGCACGCGTACATTGACGACGGATGATGGCCACAGAGCCTGCCCTTGACAAGCTAGCCAAAGTTTCCGTACCGCTTGATTTGAGTAATGTGAGTGCCACTCGTCCAAGATACCCCCATTCTTGCTCGCGGCTTTGCGCCGCGCTGCTTTTTTCCTGGCCTCTCCTCTCGTCGAGCAAACAGCAATCGGGTTCTGCCCTGGCCGGCCTCGAGCCCTGACTGATCTGTACTCACGGCAGCATACCAACGGAGCCCAGCATGGCGACGAATACTCGACTCTAAACGGCAACCTTCATAATATCGAGGACATTGCCAACAAGCGAATCACCAACATCGAGGAGCAGCTATATTCTACCGACGTTAGTCTGAGCGGTGGATCCGATACGGAGGCATCGAGAGCCAAAGATGGAGGAAAAAATCACAGTCGGACCGGCTCTGCCGCCAAAAAGCCGGCAACGTTCAAGACCGTGTCCGTCAACCGAACATTTCTGGCCGCCAAAGCGAACAGTTCGGGCATACCCTCGAAGACGACGGAGAGGCCTACGGGGACTTCAAACACACCGCCTCCCGGTTCGTCGACTCTGTCAACGCCACGACCACGCCTTGTTGCAAAAACAGGCAGCGGTGCGCGGGATTCTCTGCCGCGCTTCTCTGCTATGAATGGGGCCAAGGCAGGATCTGCGCCGGACGGGAATGCTGTCTGGAACAAGAATCGGCGTATGTATAACCCAACCCCATGGCGCGGCAATTTCACCTTGTTAATCTTGTCAAACAGCACCCGAGCCCAAAAAGTTCACCGACGAAGAGCTTAAGAAATACGGTATTCATATGGCTAGTCGCCTGAATGAAGATGACGCTCAAGGCCAGAACAAGTGGGCTGACATCGATGACGACGATGAGGATTGGGCCCCAGAAGCCATTACCTGGGGTGATGGCACGAAGACGAAGCTGCCGCATCCTGACGAGGCACCTATCCCTGATGCTGAGCCTTTGACAGCGCCCCAGGACCACTTGCATGCCAAGCAGGGACTTCCGGCTACACAAAATGAGCACGAATATCCCGCACCGAAGCCTGCTGGCTTGCCATCGGGCAAAGGCCTTGTGCTCAAGGGGGCAACACAGGATCGCCCAGCATTAGTTGCTAAGCCACCCCAACCGCCGACCCCCGCAAAATCTCCCTGGGCCCAGCTTCCTCCTCTTGAGAAGTCTAAGCAACCGTGGAGTGAAGCAGCAACGGCAGTAGCATCGCCTCGCGGGGCTCATAAAGAGCCATCACCGCCAAAAGTAATGGTCCCGCCCCCGAAAGAAATTGCTCACGATGACTTTAGTCGTTCTTCATGGAGAGATAATCACGGTGCCGGCGGCCGTGAGCTTTACAATCCTGGTCTAGATCGTCGGGGCTCAATGCTTTCCGATCATTCTGGACGACAGCCATCCGTCCTACAACGGCCGTCGGTGGATCATCCGGAGCCATCAGGCGCGTTTCAAACGAGTCGTATCAGCCAAGAAGGCTCATTCGGCCGGAGAAGAGCGTCATCTAACGCAAGCGGTGGTAGCGGATTCCTTCCACGTGGCACTCGTGCCGTTCCCGAGGGTGCACAGCATTTGCTCGAAGATCATGGCCCTCGACGTCCATCGTTTTCCGGTCCTGCTGAAGGTCGATATCCCCCGAGGAATCTCAACGCGACGCAGAGCCATAATCGACAGCAGGTTGCAGGCATGTCGAATCCTGACACATCAGACATGGCACAAGCAGTGCAGCCCCCGACAGATGTTGATGACGTTGAATATCAGAAGAAGCTGATGAAGGAGCGCATAGAGCTTGCTAGAAAGCGACGACAGGAGGAAGACGCTCGTGAGGAAGCAGCGCGCAAGGAACGCATCCAGAAGAAGCTGGAATCTCTCGGCCCAGCGCCTGATAAAAAGATAGAGAAGAAGGAGGCGCCTCACACCGACGAAGCTAGACCCACACAGATTCATCGACGTGATGGCCCCAACCTGACAAGCGAGACCCCGGCGCAGCAGCCCGAGATGCATCCCAAGGAGTCTGTCCAGGGCAAACTTTCGCAGGCACAGGAGGTCAAACCGGCCGAACCATGGGTCGGCACAAGCCCGAGACCTGAGAGACTATCAGCCTGGAGCAATGCAGCCGGGCAGCCGGTACGAAATGTCTGGGGCTCGCCGAACAACGACCGCGGCCTTGGAAATGGAACGTTCAATCCTGATCTGGGACGCATCCCTGGCGCAGCCGGAACGGCAGTCCAAACCAGCAACGCCCCGCAGCCACTTGCACTGCCCGCTGTACTGCAGACCGCACCCATAGCGCCGCGAGCATCGCGACACGATGCCTCAGGTTCTGAGCTTGCTAACAAGTGGGTCGCGGCTGTCGCCGACAACGACAAGAAGCTGAGTAATGCAAGGCTCACCGAACAAGCAAAGAAGGAACGACAACTTGTGGAGAGAGGTCTCCGCGCTGAGGACGCCCAGCCTGTGATTAAGGAAACTTGGCGACAAGTCCATTTGCCTGGCGATGGAACTCGCCAAGCTATGAATACCGCAGAAGTACAAATGCACGGCCCGGTTGCCTGGCAGTCCTCCAGGGAAGACCCGAGACGTCCGCAGCAGCCGAGTCTTGGTGTTCCTGCCGGCGTGATAGGGTCTGGGTCTCCTTCTATACTGCAGTCAGGTGCTAGCACATCGACGCAGTTGCGCACATCCAGATTCTTCCCCGCCAAGGAGTCACGCATTGAATCACCCCCCGACACGGGCAGGCCGCACTCGCCTTCGGCCCCGCCGCCCACCATGGAAGGGCACCCGGCTTATGAGGGCGACGCCAGACACCCCAATGTTTCACTGCCCCGGCCCCAACCTATCGTCAAGCTCCCTCCAGCAGGTTATCACGCACCCCTCCCTCCAGCTCGCCAACAGTTTGCATGGGGGGCAAGCAGAGGCCAGGCTACTGGCCGGGGCCCCCAGCCTCATTGCCACAAATCGCAACAAAGCGCGGAAAGCTCTCAGGAGCAGTGGCAAGATCGCATCAACAGTCTGCTCAATAAGGGCTCGCCTCCGAAGCTCGACATCTCAATGGATGTTTCAAGTCGATCTGGCCATGAATACTTTGCGCCCCCAGCGACAGCCACGGTCGTTCTCCCAACGAGTCCTCGGCGGATTCGTCACTTTGTCCTTGCAGCTAGATCCGCTGAAACTAAGCCGATGGCTGAAGAGTGCTTCGAAGAGCAGGAAATGGGATCGCTGCCACAAATCCGACTGCCAACAACGATTCCTGATGCGGCTTGGCAACCAGTGGCTGTTCTATTCAAGCCGCTGCCAAAACGATTTCTCGTTCATGCGTCAATTTTTGAGCCATTCCGATTTGGTGACGAACACTCGGGAAACTCGGGTGTCATTCGTGTCTTCCTACCAGGAATGAAAGGGCAGAAGACGGTCGCGATTCCACAGCAGATTGGGTCGCCTCGTGGAGGGCGTGGTAACTCTAGCAGATCCTCTCCTCGATCGCGTGGTAGCGGACGGGGTGGCAAGAGAGAAGTGCCGAGCAGCCATGAAGACATATCCGCTAACACTGGCGGCCGGGGCAGCCGCGGAAACTATCGCAGTAGGGCCTCAAATAACTGGAACCGCGCGGCTGTCCCTCCTGTAAAGGCTCAAACGCCGCTGTCAGCATAGCAGGGTATACGAAGAAGAGCTGGCGATTATGCCTGCCAGCGGGCGGGCGAGATGGTGACCTAACCGACCAACTGGGATTCTGCTTCACGGACAACGGCGATGCCTCAGCGCTTATTATGCAAATACGCGCGTCTTGAAACGCATTAATCCGTTATTTACCAAGTTTCGCCTTGGTAGGATTATACGAAACGAACATGTATCCGTCGAATGGGTGGTTTCATGTCTAGAGAAATGAGTTCAACACTATCGATCTCTATTCTCACATATTGCGCTGGGCGCTCTCTCCTAGCTTGTTGTTGTTCCTCTCTACACGGTCCGCTATGCATTTGTTTGAGCGAGGATCCATTACCGAAGACCCCCTTTGTTTCTCTTCTCCGTCGAAAGTATTTGATATGTCTTGTTCGATTCGACTAGTAGTGCTGTGTACTGAAAGTGGGACAAAAACTATAATATCTTTTTACTTCTTGCTCGATCCTTTCTTGGTTTTCCTCGATGCAACAGCTACGTGTTTGGAATGTTTGTATGTTGCTTTCAGGGACGTGGTCGAGAATGGCTAGATTAGGCGAACAAGTATACAAGATGTCGGGGGACAGGCGTGCAAAGTAGGCTGATTGTTACATGCTGTTTACGGACGAAGTTATAACGGGAGCTTAGGAAACGACGGGGGCGTCTGCGGCCCTTAGATCGGCAAGGGGAATGGGAGACGATGCAGATGGGCAAAGGCGAGTCTCAAGAACACGATGACCGAGTAGAGATGGGCTTTATATTTCCTGTGTCGGCCCAGCAATACCGATTCTTTGTCGCTTCATGTGATGGTAGTCTGCAAGGAAGATGGAATCTCGAGCAGAGAATACTGTCTTTTTGCGGTTCTCTCTCTCTGTCTTTCGTTTACGTTTGTAAAACAAAGAAATATATTAAATCATGACCGCACTTGAGAGGGTTGATCGCCGTGCTGAAGGGATGAATGAGACAGGATATATCGAACATGTGATATTTGGCTGAGAAGACATAAAGATCACCAGTACCACTGCCCGTTGACCTATTGAACCCAGAAATCTACATACATCAAGCACTCTTTTCCTTTCATAAAAGACATGAGCGAGACTAAAAAAAAAAAAAAAAAAAAAAATAAAAAATGAA
>JAFEME010000485.1:0-22290 GCA_018831755.1 Niveomyces coronatus
TTTTTTTTTTTTTTTTTTTTTTTTTTTCTTTTTAAACTTTTCGTGACCGAGTGAGAAGGGCGGGGGGAGGCTGAGGACTGAGACATACATAAAAGAAAATAGAGGGAAGCAAACCGGAGGCAGGCCGTGGAGGTCAAGACGGGAGGGTTCATGACACAGACAAGGTTACATTACATGCATGTACTGTACAGTATGTATTGTATACCTCCATTAGGTAGTCCTGGCCGCCATTCATCACGACATGTGTTCACTCGAACGTTCATCTCAGTTGCATGGTCAGTCCCTGCTCAGTCGCTTTCAGCCATCTAAACCATATGTTTCAGGCGATATGCATCTCTCACCCAAGAGGTCTGTAAAATTTTGTGCGAAAACCCTTCCAAGGCGGCCTTGTCATGGGCCTTCCACATACGTGGCCAATGCAACGCCAATGTACCTACGACAAACCTCGTACCACCCTGGAGTTCAGCTAAACCCCGAGTCTCTACCATCCCGTCCGAACCCTGCCGAGGCTGCTCAGCCGCTGGGGAAAAAAAAAAAGACTATATAGAGAAAAGAAAGAAAAAAAAACTTTGTTTAACTTCGGCCAAGCGTCACGGCACATTTGGGCACGACTCTGTGAGTTAAGAGGTAAAGCAAATCAACGAAGAAAGAAGTCTATGCCTCGCTGTCCTCGTACACCGGTGACGGATGTTACTGTACATGACGACTTTCCGTACTGCTGCACCAACCACTAGCAAAAGGTACATACTTATGGCATTAATCGTAAAAGAGGTAGCGATTCACCAGAGAGCCAACCAAGCTTACTATAATATGAGCTGTACTGTACACGCTGCACGTTACGCTCACCCACTAGGCGTACCAGGTACAGTAGGTGGCCGACCACGACCTTGGTAGACAGCGGGCCGGCGCAGGCCGGGATCGGTACTAATCTATCCTACTAGTACAGTAGGTACAGTACTGTATTTAAGAGCACGACATACAGTACAGTATGGATAGTACCGCAGTAGCAATACAGCACGGCCTTAGAGTACTAGTAACTACTCGTAGTTCCCTACTGCTTGCACTACCTTGGTATTTATGAAGTTTATCAACGACCTGACCTTTGTCTACCTAGGGGGACTCACTTTCGATAGGTTACTGCCGGGTAGCGTGGGGGACGATAGCCACCTTCGAGATAGGTGAACAGCCGCTCCGGCCCGACGGATGGCGGTGGAAGTCGTCGTGGCCGTGTGCCAGCCAAGGACAAGACCAAACAAGAAAACATTCACCCCTTCAGGTCGAACGTCAACGAGTGCATCGACAAATAGAGCACACTGCAGGAGGGCTTCCTCGTCGCGCGGGCGACAATCGCCGTGTCCAACACCAAAGACCTGATTGGCGAACCACCTCGTCGGCAAGCAGCAGCAGCTCACGCACCCGAGCACGGCAAACACGATGACCGACTGCGGCGGGCGGCATTGTGTCGTCGCACGCCGACCTGACCGACTTGACCGGCCTGATCGTCTTTATGACAGTCGCCGCCGTGGACAGCATAGGCAATGTGGTCGGGGCGGCCGAGTTTGGGCCCCGATATAGCCACGGCCAGAGACCTCTGTGCCTGCACAACCGACCATTGCAAGACGAAGAGGCAAGACCTACAGTCCGCATGAACTCGTTCGTATTAGCGTCTGGGAAAGCTCTGGGCGATGCGAGAAACATTGCTGATTCTCAAAATTACGATCCCGTGAATACACGGGTCGGAACCTAACACTATAGAAATCATGCAGGTCCTGCTATTCTATCAAATCACCCGCCCGTGTCCACCCTAGTCCCAAGGCTTTGTTATGCCTTGCCTCATTTGACCTCACTGAGCTGCTAAGCATTGTGCCACAACGTCGTACGAGAAGTTCCACTCGTGAAACTCGTCTTGATTCCCTATAAATAGCAAAAGTCGATTAGGCAAGTAATAAAACGGCCATGGAGAGAAGCGAGCCATACTGGGAATAGGACCAGTCACATAAGGCCGCACCTCCTCCTCGATACGGTCGGACTGGTCTTGAGGAGCGTTCGAGAAGATTTGCAATGCGCTTGCCCTGATTCTTCGCTGGTCTTGTATGCGCTCAAGTTGGCGTGGGATCTCGTCGAGGCTCCGTATCTTGGTCAAGAACACGCCTAGCGCGCCGGCGTCCTCAATAGCCTGATTGGCGCCTTGTCCCTGGTCTGGATATCGTGGTCAGTAGATGTAGCATAAAGGGGGCCTTGACAAGAGATTGCTGCTTACGCGGAAGCATCGGGTGGGCCGCGTCACCGATGAGGATGACCTTGCCCTTGGTCCACTGCTTTATAGGCGCGCGGTACATCAGCTGCCAGAGCTTAAGGTCCTCCGCCATGCTGTATACACGGATGGTCAGCCAGCAATATCGAGGCTGCCCAGGCGCAAGATGAAACGTACCGGCAAACCTCGACCAGCACCGGGTGGAACTCCGAGTAGGTCTCGACGAGATCAGCAATGTGTCCACTAGCATGCCAATCCTCTGTCGCAGCTTCTCTGCCCGCCTTGGGCGGGTGAAGCGCCACAAAGTTTTGTATCTCGCCCCTTGTATCACCGCGAGGGCATTGTTAGCCGCTGATGAGTCTCCTGAGAAACCGGAACTGGAAGACAAAGGCACCGGGAAAGATCGGCAGGGTGACTTACCCTCGGCAGGGATACCATATCAACCTTTTACTCGGGTGCGATGCGACGTGGAAAGCGGTCACCTTCTCGTCCTGGAGTAGCTGCTTGGTGATGGGATTGGCACATAGCTTCCCTGTTGGGATCATGAAGCGGTAGGCACATTCGTTGATCACACTCCCGGGGATATTGCCATCGAGAACGCAAGGTGCAATGGCGGACTGCTCGGACTCTGAGAATCAGCATCCTACGGGGACAACACGGTAAAGCAAGAGAGCAAGACGGGAGAGAGGATAACATACGTGGATACCATCGGCACCGACGATAATATCTTGTTGTACCTGGGTGCCGTCTTGGAGGATGATGAGACCCGCGTCGCAATCGACACGGACAACAGACGATGATAGGTGCAACGCCGCCGGCTCGAGACCTTTGCCTGGCTCTAGGGCAAGCCTCTTGAGCTCGTTGTGTAGGTCCACGCGATGGGTGAAATACATCGGGGCTCGGAACCTTGTCGCAAAGTCTTTATAGCTGTCTTTGTAGGTGACGTCCATGGTGGTGCCATCGTATTGGATACCCTGATAGAGGTGTTAGCATGCGCAAAGCAGGCGAGGGAAAACCGGTCTACATACCGCTTGTACCTCCATCAGCCGGGCGCGCTCCTTGTCGAATCCAATGGCATCGAGGACTGGGGCGGCATTAGGCCCAACGCCGATGGCCGCGCCAACTTCATTGGAGAATCGTGACCGCTCGAAGATCTAGTCAGATCGCACCGTTCGTCAGGAGTGAGGCCATGATGAGATAGAGGAAACTGGACATGCCAAATCATGGTGTCGTGCGCGCGTACGGTTACCCGGTGGCCGAGGCGGATCAGAGTCGCCGCCGCCGTGAGACCAGCAATGCCAGCTCCGACAACGCCAATGTTCAAGACCAGGCCAGTGGTCTTCTCGAAGCGATGTCCGTGGCCGTTACTCGCTGTCATTGCTTATATCTACTTGCTCGTCGAGTCGGACCAGGGATTGGCTACGTGAAGTTGGATTTGGGACGGGGAAAAGTTCACTGGTGGCAGCGCGTGGAAGGACTTTCAAAAGGGTTTGATGGGCGCAACTCATGGCCTGGACAAGGGTGGGAAGAGGGGGGGGGATTGATGTAATGTGACTTTGTCAGCGGACTCGTGGACTGGTTACGAGATTCATCCTACACCCATTTGCATTTAGCACAACTTAGCATGATAGCTCGCCCCCTGTCCTTTGGCTGCGTTGCGCAGTGTCGGCCCTCGCGATTCCGGAATCGTGGGGGACGTTACCAATAGATAATTGGTGGCGGCCTTCTGATGTCTCCGGCTCCCGCAGGTCTCCCGTGTTTTTTATTGGTTTCGGAGAAAGGGCGGACCCCGACCGTACAAAAGCCTCCAGCAGAACGCTTCTGACTCCATCGTCTGCCGATGATGGGCTCTCCACATGTTCCGAGTGGAGGCCCGTCTGCATAGGTGTTGTCTCCTATGCTTTAGGTGTGCCAGAGCCTCATTTGCGGGGTGAGATGGGATGCCGACGTGCGGTGATCAAGGACATTGTCCGTGGAAACTGAAGTCAGCCGAGGGAAACTAGAGTCAGTCTGGGGAAACTAGAGTCAGTCTGGGGTAACTAGAGTCAGTCTGGGGTTATGGCGATGGAAGATCAGTCCTAGGTCAGCCACGATATCTCAAGTAAACACCACACCCCCGGGCCCCCACTGCCAATGGGGTTCCGATTAGGCTCATACGCGTATATATGCGAATGGCCCTCGCTGCAGACAGCTTTGTCATTGTGCGCATGTAACAGACTCTGATATTTGCCTGTCCGGCCCGATCCCACGATGCAGGCAATAATTGTAATCAGTGCGCTCACCTTGAGCTACGTTAGCTACGTTGCTTGGCAGGTTAGTCGTCCAGCGGTGAGCAAGTGAGACATTGTCTGATATGTGCACAAAGGTCTTTTACAACCTCTTCCTCTCGCCACTTCGCCGGGTCCCTGGACCCTTTCTAGCTCGAATCACTTCCTGGTGGATTGTTTTTGTTGAACTCGCCGGCCACCGTACATCGACAATACACCGGCTGCACCAACGATATGGCCCTTCTGTTCGAATCGCGCCCAACGAGGTGTCGTATTCAAATGCAGACATGGTCAAGCAGCTGTACGGTCAGCAATCGTCCTTTCCAAAGGCCCCAATCTACGACAGCTTTAGCATCAAGCCACTCGGAATCTTCAGCATGAGAAATAAGAATGAACACGCTCAGCGACGACGCCTGCTCAGCCACGCATTTTCGCAGTCCAACCTTTTGGAAACAGAGACACTGATACAAAACACCGTTCACAAACTGGCCATGTGCATTGAGAGAGGCCTCGGAAAACCTTTGGACGTTCTTTCTCTCTTCAGGCTGACAGCCTTTGACCTTGTTGGTGCGGCGATCAATACGGTTCCTGTTTCCTCGTCCGCGCTAATCTTCCATTCAAATATAGGTGAACTTTTCCTCGGGCAATCTTTTGGTGGGTTGGACTCTGGTGCTCCTCAGTTCCTGATTGACATGGATCGCTGCTTCCTCCTCAATCAGGCTGAAATCAACTTTCCATGGCTTTACCAATTCCTTCTCTGGCTGCCGATCCAACGGCTGAGACATTTTCTGGATGCAAGACACCGCATCATCGAGGTACTCGAGTCATGCTTGGTCAGAATAATTCATCTTTGAAATCTAACAAACGCTCCAGCATGGGAAATCCTCGTTGAACACATACATTACTCAATACGGTCGCAACTCTGGTCGGAAAGACCTTTTGACCAAGATACTAAACACCAAGGAGGATGAGACGACAGCATTGACGGAGCGTGAAACTTATACTGAGATTGCGAACCTTGTATTCGCCGGTACTGGTACGCCGTGTTTTCACGATGCTCATTAATCTTCGTTCAGTAACTGACTTTTTAGATACGACGAGTACAACCCTTACCTACTTATTCTGGGAGCTGTCCAATAACCCCACCTGGCAGACCCGACTTCGAGACGAGATGTCCGAAATCCCATCATCGGGCTACTTGTCAGCATTCAAGGACATAACAGCTCTGCCCCTACTGGATGCAGTCATCACCGAAGCTCTTCGGCTACACCCGGCAGCTCCATCGAGTTTGCAGCGAGAGACGCCGCCTGGCGGGAAAATGTTGAACGGCATTCATGTTCCAGAGAGTGTCAGTTCACCCATTCAAGCGCAGATTTTCAACTGTCTAACCACTTGTGTGTAACCAGACTGTCGTGTCGATGCAATGCTACACCACTCAACGAGACCCCATCGTCTACCCAAATCCCGATAGATTCGATCCATCGCGCTGGCTTCATACAGATGAGGTCACAGAATCTATGAAAACACTCTTCCTGCCCTTTTCTCAAGGATCCCGTGCATGCTTGGGCAAGAACTTGGCAATCATGGAGTTGAAGATGATCACGGCTGCCTTGATACGGCACTTCAGCGTCGGCTCGGCTGCTGACACAACCAAGGACAGTATGGCGATGCGGGATCACTTCTTGGCATTTCCAGCGTCTGGAAAGTGTGATTTGGTTTTCTCTCGTGTTGGCTCGGGCTCGGCATAATTCGGGTAAGTTTGGGCAACCATTTGACATTTTTATCATTTTGCGTCAGACTACAGCTCGGTCGCGTCCTCAAGATAGTGCCGCTCGGCGAACGATGAAGTTGTTCTAGAGTCTAAGTTTGCTGCCGAAGGATGAACGGGGCAAGTATTGAGCTTTGGCCGCTTTGGCGCTGCCACCGCGACAAGACACTTTCTTAACTCGTTCATGTCAATGATAGCCCAACATTACACTGCCCTACGGCATTTATTCAAGAGCTTTCACAAGTTTCCCAGAATACGTTCTGAGCTTGGTGTAGTACGATCTATCCCTCCAGATTGTCAGCTGAGACATAACCCCATGCCAACTCGGAAGGCGGTAGCCAGTCGCAGACAACATAATGGGCCCTGAACTGTGGCCATCGGGCCCATTCTTGGTCACATGCTCATTCAATCCAAATTATAGCCATGACGTCTTGATATAGACACGACCAAAGATTGCCCTTTGCTCGCCTGCGGCCTGGTATGATTGCGTGCACTCTGCTTTTGCATGAAGTGTTTACAATGTACCGCGTTGCACCGGTTGGATAGAGTTGACAGACGCTATGGTATTCAAGTCTATGTGTCGAGTTAAAGAGACTAGATGTTTATGCTTATAGCGGAACTTGTGCTCCGCTACGACAAAGTAGGTGTAGCTGTGCCATATCCCTTACACGCTCAACTGAACAATAACGGTTACCAAATCGATTTCTATGGCCTTTTTACGATATACCAAGCGCTCCAACCATTCTATGAAAGGAGGCGTGAATTTCCTTCAGTTCGGCAGAGCAGGGCCTTCCATCATCGACATAAGCAATATGGTCGCAGGCTTGGTTGATGATGGGTCTATCACGGCGGTGCTGAGAAACTAAAGGCAAGCAGTCCTTTCTGCTCGTATAGACTCAGGCCCGGTCTCTCACTCCAAATTCATTGGCTAGTTGCTATTTCCATGCTGACAAATTTTGCTGTACCCGTAGATTATTGTGATTGCCACGAAATGATCGCTTCGCGGGAAGAAAGCCGGGTCAGAGCGCTTCAGGGAATTCTACCGACGTCGAGCTGCCAACAATCTATTATGTGGATGTTCATATCGTGGGCATTCGTAGCCGAGGAAATCATCGCGAAGATGACGGAAATGGCTTTGAAAAAAGGCAATTGTGGGATTGATGTAGCCGGTCTACTGTTCACAACGTCCTTGTTTGTAACATTGGCCTGTCACTGCTTGCACGGATTCTATGCTAATCTCAGTGGAAAACATTGAGAGTAAGAAGCGTGAAGTTCCGATTACCTTCCAAAATGATGAAGCAGGCGGTAAGACGACGTTGGCCAGCCGTAGCTTGCGAGAGGTCGGCAGTGCCAGAGGTTTCAATCACCTATTTTCCGGGAATGTCGAGGGCGTGGTGAATATATTATGGAAGATTGCTTAGGAGTTAGTGATGGCTAAACTACTTTTTGACCATGCCTGTGCGGGAACTCATGCGCCCACAGGCTCGTAACCTTTGACCGATTGTACAATTTGCACCACTGCCTCAAGACCAAGGTGTTTCTTGGTACTTTACAAAGTATGTATAATCGACTTTGTGCGTCTGTGCATGTTTATAAGAAATGCATGAAGTCGCGTAGATGACGCTTTTTTGTATGCGTACTGGCTACTGGATTGGATGGTTCAATCTCCTTGTGCGTACCGCTATACAATCCTCAACTTCATCTTCCTCCTTTCTAGGAACTCTAGGTTCATCCAATTGGACTCCTGCCAACAGCAATATCCTACACGGCGGTATATGGGCTCTTCGCCCCAGCTAACAAGCACGAGACAGTGTAGCTCCTTCTGGTTGCTCCGCATATGAAATTCTCGGACGACCAGTTCCGCAAACCACAATGAACATTTGTTCGCAAGATGCTCGTCAAGAGACACCGGAGTCTCGAGGCTAACAAGAGGCCAGCTCTTCCTGGGGTGAGTATTCGCCAAATCCGTCGACGGCCAGTCAACGACAGAGAAAGCGTGGCCTTCATCCTTGAGTCCAGCCCGGACATTTGTCTCCACAACCAGCTCACCGCTGGCCTCGAAAGCTGTCCCGAACTGCTTGAGTTGTAGAAAGTTAATCCTCAATTCCAGTCGACAAAGCCAATGACCTGGCTATATCACTTCCCAGGGAGTGGAAGCCCAAGACCACGAAGGCGCTATATCAAGTCTCGTGTCTTCAGTGCTACTCCGACCCGATGCCATAGATTTTCCATGCAAATTGACCTTTGACACTGAATCCAAATGCCGGCAAAGTAACTCCTCGCGACATTTGGTGCCACTGTCACTGCATCAGCAATCTCCCTGATGGCTATGAGTTTGTATTTTGACATGTCATCGACCGTCCTGTGTATTCCGAGACTATACCGCCCCAATCGAGCAGAAATTCGTCCTCGGGTGGAAAAAGCAATCTTTTTCGTGGTATCCCACACTTCTAAACTGGTGAGGTCGGCCGAGTTCTTGCTGCGTTGGGAAGATGTACTTTTACTGGAGCTCGCTAATAGTCGATTCGGTGAGCCGCGGATCGTTCTTCATTATCATGATATCAGTAGTTGTCTTGGTCCCATTGATGAAACCCACGATGCTTTTTGCGATTGGAAACCTCTCATCGAAGCGTACCCCTTGACATCGCCACGAAATGCGATACCGGGCATACGTGAAAAATATCGCATGCCATTTTGCGTCCATTGAAGTGGTCACGACTTTGTTGCAATGGAATGTAACTCCAGGTGTCCGCGACACTCAGGCTTGCACTCGTGCAAAGTTCTGCGCGAATCGACCCCTAGAAACTATAGCTACGGCTCGAGAATCGAGGTTTTGCAACCATGTATCCGTACAGGAAGAAAACCGGTGACTCTCCCCCGTTATCAGCCGCCCACCATGCATTGTTGGGCACCAATTTCGTCTACTAAATGTGCCTACATGGCTCTACGCTTAGGCTTTCCTCATACTCTTTTTGTCGCTGGAGATTTCCCTCTTGCTTGACTCTTAAAAGTAGCCATGGGGATATAGATGCCTGCTTAGTCGGCTGGCCTGGCCATCGTAACGCTACTCCTTGGCAGGTCGCTTAATCGCGTTGTGAGCAAGGTTTGTCGACCACGCGATGAGCCACGCTCTAGAATACTATAGGATCTTACCCCTACGCTAAAGGATGCTAAATTCCAGTCTATTAGAGCTGCTCGCTTGACCTGTATGCGTGACTAACTTAATCATAGGTCATCGCTGTCCCTAGCCTCAGTGCATGTCTATATCACACATAGGAGTCTTAGGAAACTCTAGGGCCGTATGCCGGAGCATACTAAACTATACAGTCTAAAGATCTGCTCGCGCGCGACTCCTCTAACGCTAGAATCTAGAATTTTATCTACAAGTTTATCTATAAGTATAACTGGTTGATCGACGCCCCTATTAAGATCACTATAGAGATTAGTAAATGCCTTCTCGCTAAGATTAAGGAAAAGCGATCATCTTCTATTAGCATTACTATATCTATAGCGGGACATAGCTAACGCTTCTTCTAGCACCTCCCTATTATATCTGTTAACCATAGTGTAGGTGGTACTATCATTAAACAGGTACGGCGGAGTGCCCTAAAGCTTAAGTATCGTCAATCAGACGCCTTGCTGTTGAAGCTCCCGGCGGACGTACTGCTTTACCGGGAAAGATGCTCAAAACTATAATAGAGCGGCTTAGAGATGCATCCTAGTTTACACGGCTGGCCGCTATTGAAGCCCTCAGCAAGCGTTCAGTATTACCACTTGTAATACTAGAGGACATAGCAACGCTGCTCAAGGACAAGGATCTCTGGATAAGACAAGCTGCTATTACAGCCCTTGGTGAACGCACGGTGCTACCGAACATGATACCCACGGCTATACAAGAGAAGCTCAGAGATGGGAACGCAAAAGCACGGGCGGTGGTCATCAAAACCCCCGGTGAACTTCTGGTAGTGTCAGACATGATGTTAGAGAAAATAGCACCACGTCTTCGCGATAAGGATGGATTTGTACGAAAGGCCGCTCTTGAGGTTTCTGGGAGACGTACTCCAATATTGCCGAGCGTGGTTAAAGCTACTAAAGTACTACTTAACAATGAATTCTCGGATGTGCAAAGAGCCACTATTACAGTCCTAAATAGGCAGCGAGAAAGGCAAAAGTGTCGCTTACAGCCGTGATGGCGCGGCTCGACGACGAGGATTGATACGTACGAGCCATCGCCAGCGATATATTAATTCATTCGCCTGAAGAATTCTGTGATGCTATGTTCACGGAGCACATCATCACATCTCTCTTCCAGGCTTTGTGCGAACGAAGTTTTGCCGAATAATTCAGTTTCTATTTTATACAAGGCAAGCTCTATATCAATATGCCCGATGATATTATGGAGCTTCCTATCACAATTCAACAAAGCGGCATTCAGGAGTTGATCAAGAAAGCACGGCCAGCAAACTATCTGTCAGCTAGGGTTGGGGGCTACCCATCCCACGACGAGCCCTGCTGATGGATTGCAGCTCTGTATTCCCGTGTTCGTGGCTGGTCAAAATCATCAGAGCTCTAGAGAAATTCGGCCTGACGAAAGACCTGTTGGCGGGTGGATATCAAAGACGCAATGCAAGTCTAACAATAGTGCGACTTCTATAAGAAATCGAGAAAAGACTCTCTACATGTGCTAGAACCCTAGCTATCTAAGAAACAACCGCATAAAAAGGCACGCCTCTTCTCTATAAAATATTAGCTATTACTTTGCTAAGGTAGGTACTAGTATAGATATAAGAGTAAAGTTATTTATAGTAGAATGCGTTAGCATATAATAACCTATAATATTAAAAAAAAGCAAAATAAAATATCTAGGTTCTACTAGTTACTTAAAGTTATATAAGTAAATTCTATTTATAACCTTTGATTTATAGGATATATAATATATAAAAGAAGTTGAAAATATATATAGTATATAATATAAAAATTATTAAATTAAAGACTACTTATAGAATTATTAATAGTAAGAAATCTTGTAATAAATATGATTAACTAGACCTAGAATAGAATAATTTAGTCTTGGAAAGGTATAAATAAGTAGAGAATTCCTAATCTAAAGGGAAGAAGCTTATAGTTAAATTATAACCTCTATTCTGTTCTATTATAATCCTTTTATACAAAATTGCTCTTACCCTAGAGCTAAGTATGATGACTAAGATCGCTTACACTAGTCCTATGGCTCAAGGTGTGCAGGGTCGCAGCTGACATGACTGAGGGGATCACGGCTTCTTGGTTGCCAGGTATCCTTTGCGGCCTCACTCCTAAGTGACCGTTTCCGAATCACGCGTACCGGCGCTTCTGGTGACATCTCAGGCAACTTGCTGACAAGTCCTCTGACAAAGAGAACCCAGCAAAGGCGATCCAAGAAGTGGACACGATGGACCTGCCGCTGCTTGAAGACGCATTCAAATATGCCTCTTACAGCGGTGGCACTCAGAATATCAATACGGGAAATGGAAGCCAGTTCAACAACAACGGTCCAGGCCATCAAAATAATGGGTCAGGAACGCAGAACATCGGCACCAATTATTTCAGTACGCCTTCTCAGCATAAAACTCGGGGGACATTGCTGTCTGCAAAGATCGTGTTATAATCGTTCAAGTGCTCTTGATTATGCCTATTTTCATAGCTGAATTGCTAACTACGATGTTGTTATACAGTATCCGTACTTGGGCAAACGTCTATTGACAATAATCATGGGGCTCAGGGACAGGCAACCAACAAATCTGTTACTATAGAAAACCATACACAATACCATTCTCGAGGTAAACAGTACGATTCCTGGCAATATCGATCCCTGTTTGAAATTGAAGCGGACGAAACCTAAAGCAGGGCTGCATTAACTATCAATGCTGGTTACTTGTGGCATAGGGAGCTAACACAAGTTTCAAGATGCAGCGGCCTTCGCTGATGTATCCCCCGACGAAGGGCACCTACGAGGTAAGAGAGATGTAAGTTTAACTCTGTAGACAACAGCTCACGCTCGTATTTTTTAGCTTGTCGGAAATTCTTAAGGTCTTCTACGTCGCTGTACAAGTTTCACAACATCGAGCCTTTTGAATCAGCAGAATGGCTATTTCGCCAAGAAGCCTACAAGAAATGGCAAGATCTTGACAAAATTGATGAGCAAGTTGCGCCACGGGCCTTTCTCACCATCAAAGGAAAAGCTTTTACTGGAAAGTCTTCCATGATGAAGAGGGCTATTGATACTAGTTTGAAAAACAGCAAGGTGACTACACTCCACCACTTCTTCGGTGATGGTACAGAAGACGCGATAGGTGACCTTCTACGCGACCTTCTTGGCCAGCTTCTTGACGCGCTACCAGAAAAGCTTAAGCCATGGGAGTATATTCGGCGCTGGAGTCAAGAGATTGCAGGTGAACAATGTGTCGACCTTTCATCCTGCCACCGACTCCTAAAAGTCATTACACGCCTTCTTGTCGATAGAAAGGACGTCTTGGCCATTTTCGTCTTTGTTGATGCCATTGACGACTGCCTTGGCCGCAGCTCCAGCAACACAGTCCATGAACCGGCAAATGACGAGGAGAAACCTCTCAAGGTACTACTTATACTAGCAGACATGCTAAAGTCCACGTCAGCAGCCCATATGGACCTCAGGATCTGTGTTTCCCGCCGACATCTCCCGGACTACCATGATAGAGAGCCACCGTCGACCACGATTGACCTGAACCAGTACATGAACTATGCAATTGGGCCATTCATCCGGGAGAAGCTGCAGTCCATTCCAGATCCTGCCAAGGTCACGCAACTGCTTCTGCAGCTGAGCGAGTCTGGGGCGCACAACTTTTGCTGGGCAGGCGTGATTTGTCCAAAACTGGTCAACAAAAGAAGCATCAGTCTGGAAAGGCTGAAAGAGATCGCATCACAGGTGATTGATGACCATGAAGCCCTTTGCTGCAGTGCCCTGCGATCCTCCCAGGCGTGGCTGAGCGACGGCAGCCATCTGCACCTCCTGCGCCTCCTGCAAATCGCCCTTGGACCCTTTAAACAACTAACGGCAGACGAAATCCGGCATGCGTATGCTTCTGCAGCAAAGGACGATCTTGAGCCCTTCAGAATGGCCGATTGGGAGACGTCTGAGCACGGTTACTCTGCCACAGCTTTCGAAGAATTTCTGTCGTCGGCCACCGGCGGTCCCTCGGAGATTGTCACATGGAGAGAGACGTCGCGGTACGCCGAGAATGCGCATGAAGCGGCGGAAAGCGCGCGAATTCGGCATCACATCTCGTTCCTTCGCCGATCGACAGAGACTTCACTTCGCAGCGACAAGAGTCTTCAGCAGCTAGGGATAGAGTTTCGGTTTCAGCTCGAGAAGCAGTGTCATTTGCACATGTTTAAGCTATGCAAGTTTGCTCTACAAATGTGCAGTCTAAGAAGCAACGATAATGTGCAGATTGTGAACTATGTTTGCGAGTTCTGGCTGCGCCGCGCGCGAATGTGTGGAGAGCTGGCGAAAGAGATTGAGCCTCCCGCATTTATGCAGAAATGTAAGGAAGGCAAGAAAGATCAAAGCCAAATATTCATTCAACGACAAACACGACTACTAAGCATGTTGGTGCTGCCGTCGATGTTGGTGCTGCTGTCGATGTTGGTGTTGCTGTCGATGTTGGTGTTGGTGTTGATGTTGGTGTTGCTGTCGATATTGATGCTGCCGTCGGTATTGGTGCTGCTGTCGACGCTGGGCTACAATTTTCTGCTACGTAAACGCGTTAAGACTTGCAGGTAGTTGCTGGGCAAAACGCGGCGAAAACCTGTTAGGCTGCCGGGGAAGGGGGGGGGGGGCATATTCGCTCCATGACGGGCACCTGGCATCTCCCGAAGCAAGGCGATAGACTGCGGGTATGATCGCCGTTGATGTCCCTATTGCATAGACACCCGCAAAAGCCCACCGCGGCTCCAATGCATTTCTCAAGAGCCGCCACGACGGCGCTACTGGCGCCGTCTCGTCTGAAAGCAAAGCACTCAAAAGTACCATCGTATAGCAAGAAGCCCGGAGCGAAGCACTTGACCAGATCTTTGTCCCCGGAGATGTCGTAGTAATCGTAATTGCCACAGTCGTAGTTGTCGAACAACATGGATTAGCACATTAGCTGGTCTTCGGTCTCCGCGTTCAGGCGCTCGTCGTTCATCAAGTGTGGGAGGTCAGACTGGCATCTCTGGCATTTCAATCGGCCGCCCGCGAAACCGGGATCGGCGGTACATTTTGGAGACACGACGCATCTGTATCTGTATTGTGCATGTGCAGCGTCAGATGCGCAGACGGAAAGTCCGACGAGACGAACAAGTCCGATGCGCGTGAGAGGTTGTATGCCGGCTGCAGTTGAGCATTAGAGGCACTCCTTGTCTCTATGCGGAGAGTGCAGAGGAGTTATTCCTGTATGACTAAAACTTCTAAAATAGCTTATTTTATCATTAAGTTAAATTTAATTTTATAAATGCTTTTTTACTAGCTATATAATAGTGTTATAATACTAAAATAACTTTATTTAAATATAGTCTAGCATGTTATTATAAACGATACTATATAGGGCTAGCCTATAGTAGGCGCACTATAAAGCTATAGTCCTAGTATAACACTATAAAGGAAGTCACGTAATAGATCATTAGATCATTAAGATAATCTAGTAATAAAGGATTATTATAGAATATAAATAATCTAAATAATCTAAAGAATAGTAGAGAACTAGATAAGTATATAAAAGATAGAGATTCTAGTAGCTAGGTAGTCTAGATCTCTACTAATTAATCTAAGTAATAGTACTTACTATATACTATAATAAACCGACTCTTAAAATATTAAGCCTACTTATATTTACCTAACTTACTTCCTAAAAAATAGACCTTTCTATAACTTAGAATAAGCTATTATTATATTTTAATTAGTTCTATTTAGTAAGTTACTTAAAACCTTAAGTAGCACTAACCTTTATAATATCTACTATAAATAGTAATACTACTACCCTAGCCTAAGTTATTATAGTATAAGCTAAAACTATTAAGGAAATAAAATAATAGATAGAATATCTTATAAAATAGCTAGAAGAACTTAAAACTAATAAAAGAAAGAATAACTATAGCTAACCTAAGTTCCCTAAGCTAAAGAGCTATAATAGAACTAAAGGCAATATTAGGACCTTCTTAACCTAGGCTAAAGCCTATCTTAAGGTTAATAAAAGCCTTAATATAGCTAAGAATTAAATTCTTTATATTAGAAACCTTCTAATAGGTAAGGCATTAGAATAGTAAGAGCTAACCCTTAGAGACTATCTTAATAATAGTCCTATAGATTAGAAAACTAAAACTAATAAAGCTTTTAAGGACTATAAGAAGTTTAAACAACTCCTTAAAAACACCTTTAGCGACCTAGACAAATTATATACTATGACTTATAAACTTAAGTTACTTAAATAAACTAGATCCGCTTAGCACTATATATAAGAATTCTAGTAGATCGCTACTAAACTTAAATAGGATAATAATAGCTAGATAGAACTATTCTATAATAGACTATATAAAGATATAAAGGATAAAATCTTAAAGTAGGATCGACCTAGAACTATTAAGGTATTTATTATAAACGTTATTAAGATTAATAATTAGAACTATGCCTAATAACTTAAATATAGTAGAAAATAAAATAGGTTTTATAAATTTAAGTATAACTAACCTAATATTAGTAAATAATAAAGAGGATCTATAGTATATAGAACTTACCTAGGACCTATAGAACTTAACGCTACTTATAAAGAAAAAGGAAAGTGCTATAACTATAAAAAAATAGGGCACTTTATAAATAAATACTAAAGCCCTAAGAAATAATAGAAGCCTATACCTAAAGGATAGAAACTCTAAGCTACTAATAGAGATAAACTACTAACTAGAAATATTAGTATAACTAATAGTAAAGACTACTTCTCTAAGCTAAAAAGAAATTATTTCTTAGAGGAAGAATTAGATATAGTCTATATTAAGAATAAAGATTAAGAATATAGAACCTAACTACTAGAAATTAGATTAATTAATTTATCTAACGCTTATAATTATATTCTACTCCTATAAGGACCTAAGCTACTAGAATATTATCTAGTTAGTATACTATTAACTAGAAAAAAGGACCTAGAACCTATTAAAGTTATAATTAGGGGAATAGATATTATAGACCTTTATACTCTAATTATAAGACTATATAAAGTAGAAGCACACCCTAATCTATAACTTTAACTCCTTAGTATATAACACCTAGCACTTAGCACCTAATATTAAGACTACGCTAGGATCTTATAGGCTTTATACTTATATAATAATTATAGATAATACCTATAGAAGAAATTAGAATATAGGTAGTTTCTAAAGTTTATACTAGAATAGGGATATAGCCTATTCCTAAAAATAGATCTATAACACTAGATAATCTAGAAATATAATAAGAATAAACTTATACTATAGAAGTCTAAGAATAAATATTATACTAAAGATAATAATATATATACTATCTAAGCTATAACCTTATAATATAAAGATAGTAGAAATAGTATTATAGTAAGTAATCTACTTAGCCTAGATTTAATTAATATAATAGGTAGGCTATCTAGACACTACCTACGCTCCTATGCTCTAAAGGAACTAAGTATTTTTTAAATACTATAAGAGGTAAATTAATAGTTAGGAAAAGGTAGCTATTAGAGCAACTAAGGCCTTTCTCTTAATAGAGATCTAATTAGTCTCTATATACTATAAATATTAGTAAATATAATTATCTTATTATTAATATTATAATAGTAGGAAAAGAAACCTAGGTAATAATAGATAGTAGAGCATAAAGAAACTATATCTTACTAAATCTTATTAATAGATTTAAATTATATTAGAGAGATAAAGATAAGCCCTACTAACTTATAACTATAAAAAGAGGCATAGTAAAGTATAGCTAAGGATAAGTAGAAATAAAGGTTATATAGCTTCTTATCTATATATAAGGCATAAAACACTATATTATATTAAACATTATAGAGATCTTAAGATATAATATAATATTAAGGATACCTTAGTTATAGGTAAGTAATCCTAGAGTTAACTAGAGAATAGGCTAACTTTAGTAGGATATACTAAGATATAATTATAATAATAAGAATAGCCTAAAGAAGAAGGCACTTTAATTAAATTATAATAGGCCTCTAGGAATATATATAATTACTAGAGAGCCTAAAGCTAATATAATAGAGATTCCTAAGAAACACTTAAAGTATAGTAAGCTATTTAGTAGAGAGCTAGAAATAGGACTACTAGAGTATATACGCTAGGACTATAAGATTAAACTCTTGCCTAGTAAGGAACCTAAGTTCTATAAGATATATCCTTAGAACCCTAAGTAGGAGAAAGCACTTAAAGAGTATCTAAAGGAGAACCTATAAAAAGGATATATTAGACTATCTAAATTACTAGTAGGATACCTAATCCTATAGATTTAAAAGAAAAATAGAGAATTATAAATATATATTAACTATTAATAACTAAATAAGATTATAATTAAAAATTAATAACTATTACTACTAATAGTAGAAATTAGGGATAAGCTAGGAAAAGCTAGTTAGTTTACTACCTTTAACCTTAAAAGGGCTTATAACCTTATTTATATTATAAAAGGTTATAAGTAAAAAACTACTATTTAAACTATAAAAGGATATTATAAATATTTAGTAATGCCCTTTAGACTTAGAAATATACTAGCTATATTTTAAACTATAATTAATAATATCTTATAAAGATAACTAGATAAATTTATTATTATCTACCTTAATAATATCCTTATCTACTATAATACACTTAAGAAACATAAGAAATATATATATAAGGTACTATAAGTACTATAGAATAATAAGCTATTAGTTAAATTAAAGAAGTTAGAAGATTTTTAGGATTTATAAATTTTTACTAACGCTTTATATATAACTATAGTAAAATTATAATACTACTTACTAACCTTATAAAGAAAGATTAAGACTTCTCCTAGACTAGTACTAAAGAATAAGCATTCTAGGAACTTAAAAGTAAAATTTTAGAAGAACTAGTCTTACTTATAATAGACCTAGATAAACTATTTAAAGTTAAAATAGATGCCTTAGACTTTACTCTAGGTAGATAACTAGGATAATAAGATAAAGAAAGATAACTTTATTTAGTCGCTTTCCTCTCTAAGAAACTTTATAGATTAGAATTAAATTATAGTATTTATAATAAAGAACTTATAGTAATTATTAAAGCATTTAAGGAATAGAAACACTACCTTAAAAGAGTAAACTATAAGGTTAAAGTGTTTATAGACTATAAGAACCTAACCTTATTTATAATTATAAAGAATTTAAATAAATATTAAATTAGATAGTATAAGACCCTTATAGATTATAATTTTAAAATTATATATAGAAAAGGATCTAAAAATAGAAGAGTAGATATACTTAGCTAAAGAGAGGATTTAAAATTAGAAGAACTAGTAGATAATATACTACTATTACGCACTAATAAGGATAGGAACCTTATATTAGGCACCTAAGAGATTAATATAACCTAGTAAGCTACACTAGATAATATATAAATATAATAAATTATATTAAGCGTTAAGAATAATAAATACTTAAATAATTAGGAAATAAACCTATATATTATAAAGAAAGATAAGGCCTTCTTATATAATAAATAATAGTATATTCTTAGTATACTTTAGAAACGACTTATTAAAGAAATATATAAACACCTATTATATAGACATTAAGGTATAGGGAAGATAATTAATAGACTATAAAGATTATATAACTTCCTAAAAAGTAGAAAAATTATATAAGAAATAATTAAAAAATATAATATATATAATAAAGTAAAATTAGGATAATATACACTATATAGTAAATTATAACTAATACTACTACTTAAAAGAGTATAGTAAATAGTAACTATAGACTTTATTATTAAACTACTAAAGTCTAAAGAACTAATAATAGGAGTTAACTATAATAGTATTCTTATTATTATTAATAAACTTATAAAATATACTTACTATATTCCTTATATAGAATCTAGTAATACTAAGGATCTAGTATATATAGTTTTTAAGATAGTTATTACTTAATATAGTCTACTAATAAAATTAATATTAGATTATAATAAGTTATTTATATTAAACTTCTAGAAAAGTCTTATAGAAATTATAAAAATTAAGTAGAATCTATCTATAGCATTTTATCTATAAATAGATAGATAAGTAGAAATCTTAAACTAGATACTTAAATAATACCTATAAAGCTATATTAACTATTAGTAGAATAATTAGGTAGAATAGCTACCTCTAGTATAATAGGCTTATAATAGCTCTAAAAATAAGAATATAAAAATATTACTATTTAGGGTAAACTATAGATTTAACCCTATAATTAAAATATATATAATATAAAATATATATATACTAGTAGCTATAGTGTATATAGTAACTATTATAAATATATAAAAATATTTATAGAAAAAATAGATTTTTCTATAAAACTAAATAAAGTATTATATAGATAAAAAGAGATTATTAGCGCTAATCCTAGAGGAGGGGCATAAAGTATACTTTATCTATAAAAATATAAAAATAAAATAACCTAGTAATAAACTTAACTAAAAGAAAATAGGACTATTTATTATTAAATAAAAACTATTAAATACTAACTATAAACTATTACTACTAGAAGGGATAAAGATATATCCTATATTCTATATTTTATTACTAGAGAAAGCACTAGATAGTACTATAATTATAATAAAAATTATAGTAGAAAATATAAATAAGTATAAAGTAGAAAGGATCCTTAAGGCATAAGGAAATATTAAAAATTATTATTATCTTATTGAATAGAAAGGATACCTAAACTTAGAAAATATATAGGACCTAATATATAACTTTAAGAACTACTTATAGTTACTTAACTATTTCTACTAAAGAACGCCTCTTATTCTAATAAACTAATTTTATATAAAGAACTAACACTAAATTCTATATCTAGAGAACGCATTAATATAGGATCTAGCTCCTTAGAAGATATAGGAGGGGGATTAGAAGTCTAATAACACTATTCTAATTCCTCTTACTTAATACGCTCTAACTCTTCTATATTATTAATACCCTATATAACTATATATATTATTTTCTTAAACTATAATTTCTTTTATTTCTAAAGGTAACGCACCTTTATACTTACCCTCTCTAGTTCCTCTTCTATATCCTCTAGTTTAGATTTAGCCTTATAATACTAATTACTAATATAATAGAGCTACTATAGAGTAAGAGAATTTTTATTATAGTAAGATTAATTAAGGTAAATATATTTATAATAATAAGAGGAGTCTACTTTAGACGCCTTATAGTCTTAAGATACCCTATTCCTTATAAAAGGAATATAAAGGTATATTAATAAGCTTTCTAACTATTAACTTAAGAAGAGCGTTTTACTTATCTATTTTATAAGAAACTTTTTAAGAATAAATAAAAGGCTTTATAATATAATTAGCTAATATAATAGTATATAATAATATAAGAAGGAAATTATATAAATATATAGGCAGCCTAATCTAAGGGCCTTAAAGATAAGACCTATAGAGGAAGAGTATTATATTATAAATAATACTATATAGGGCTAGCCTATAGTAGGCGTACTATAAAGCTATAGTCCTAGTATAATACTATAAAGGAAGTTATATAATAGATTATTAGATTATTAAGATAATCTAGTAATAAAGGATTATTATAGAATATAAATAATCTAAATAATCTAAGGAATAGTAGAGAACTAGATAAGTATATAAGGGATAGAGATTCTAGTAGCTAGGTAGTCTAGATCTCTACTAATTAATCTAAGTAATAGTTTTACTATTAGGAATAACTTCCTAATAGTACTTACTATATACTATAATAAACCGACTCTTTAAATATTAAGCCTACTTATATTTACCTAACTTACTTTCTAAGAAATAGACCCTTCTATAACTTAGAATAAGCCACTATTATATATGTTTATATATTTTAATATAGCCTAATATAGCACTAGTAAGAATATATAGCTTAATATAGCTATTTCTATAAGGAAGAATATATCCTTTTTTTAAAAAAAATAAGCTATATCTTTTCTTTTTACACTTTTAGATACTAGAGCTGTCTTATTAATTAAAATCAGGATTTTAGTACATTTAAATAGGACCACTATCTAGGGGGCTGAACGGCTTGTACCCGTTCCCATAAAGATAAGCTATTGCGAAAGTTTCAGTGCCACGGCCTAAATGAAGCAAACTCTTGAAAAAGGGTGGCTGTTTCAGTATCTATGCCCTGGCTTGTGCGACATGTACAGATTCGGCCAATTGGAGATTGTGCATTGGCTTGCTCTGTATCCGTACACGCTGGTATGTAGATTAGTCACACCATCCAAGCCACTAGGAGGATTGATTACCTACATACGAATGCGGGCGAAAGAATGTGTAACAGTGTTTCCAAGTAAGGCACAAGACGCATGCAGGAAGGCGAGATGTATGACTACATCTCAGTTCATGACTGGCCTCTTTTACAACCACCTTCCCTTTGTTCAATGCATAGCCCGAACATTGCGTAAACGCCAACATCCAGCCATGTATGCGCGACTCGTGTGAGATGCATGTCTGATTTTATGCAGGTATCAACGTCCCTATAGTAGTGTAGCGCAGCACAAGTCTCAGTTTACCCATTCATTAGGCGACACACTAAAAAGAGGTGCCACTTTCGGGGGTGCCTATCTATCTCGTTAGCGTCTTAGTCCACCGCCTTGTTCCCTGCAGCCGTGTTCTCAGCCCCCACACACAAGCACTGAGGCCATGCAGCTGCGCTATGCCCGGGCAGGGAAAGGAAAAAAAAAAAAAAAAAAAAAAAAAGA
>JAFEME010000486.1:0-22221 GCA_018831755.1 Niveomyces coronatus
GGGGAGGGTAGGGAGAGAGTCAGAACCACGCGTGGGCCGTTTCGAGTTTTATTTATTTGTTTTTCTTTTCTCGTTGACCTATCTTTCTCTCATCAAGACCGGTGCAAAGTCTAGGTCGCGTTACTTTTAGTTGTGGCCCCGATATGGCTGGAGCCTGGACCGACCGCGTTGGCCCGGCGCAAAACACACGCACATCACTATGAGCCAGTCCATACAACAAGTGACCGCCAGTTTCTCAGCTCGTCAAGTAAAACTCTTAAAGGGTATTTCTCGGTTCAATGGAAGAATAATGTTGGATAATTTACTTATACAAACTTGCCTCGTGTTTCTGGCATTTGAGACGCTGTTTTTAGCAATAATTTTTTTTTTAATTGCGTGTAAGCGATGCTCGCTACTTTCTTTGCGCAGGTCGGATGGAGGTGCGCGATTTTCTGAGCATCTGAGGATCCCGCCCGGCGGCGCCTGACCCGAGACCGTATAAGAAAAAAAAATCAGGGAAATAAAAAGGGAAAACTGCATTGAGGGTCCCGAGTCTGATAGCTTCGGTGGCGTCGGGGCGGGAACTTCTCCTTCTGGGTAGTGTCTGCTGGACGCTTGTTGGATAATGACCCGAGAAACAATTAGTAGGAAGAAAAAAATATGATTTTTCTCTGCAAGACTGAGAGACGGACTGAGGAAAATGAGGCGCAGCCACGCAAATGTATGAGCTGCATGTGCGAATATCAGACGGGGGGGGAGGCCCGTTCGTCCGCTTTGGTCTAGAAGTCTGTGAGATGAAGGAAAATTTTTTCCCTGGTTATAAGGTTCCCTAATTCTATTTATATTAGAGACGTAGAGCACCTTTGTCACTTGTTCAACTATCTAAAACTGTTGTCTTTAAAAAAAAAAGTCAAAATCTTGTTTACCTTTCCACAACACTAATACTGTCCCTCTAACAGTATCGACTTGACTTACACGCAACTCTCAACACCACATTTCCCCTCACAACTTCCCTTTTTTCTTTCTCCCCAACCATATTCGAGAATAGCAGCCTCGGGGTCTGCTATATTCTACAACGCTGGCTTCGCCTAGACTATCTCTCCGTCGTGCTCATACCGGCACGGCCATCTTCCCCCCCGTGGAAGAACTCTGGCCTCCATAATATCAGGCAGTAAGCTCTTCTGCCGCCCAGAACGACAACTCGCGAAAAAAGAAAAAAAAAAAAAGCGAAAAGAAATGTCTAACATCTCTGATAGCTATATAATTATATCGATGAAAGACATTACCGCCAACATTATCACCACCTCGGGTTGCCGAGTTGACTGCCACGCGTGAGCCGTGCGAGCCAAAAAGACCAGAAAAAAAAGGAAAAAAAAAACAACCATAAGAAAACACTATTATAAAAAAGAAAGCTTCAAAAAAAAAAAAATAAAACAAAATGGGTCGCTTCTATGACTGGCTCGCCTCTCCCGGCGCCAAGGGTCCCATCTCCGACTCGGCGCCCACGCAGGTCGTCAGCCGGCGGCGCGCCTCGGACGACAAGCAGCAGCAGCAGCAGGCGGCGGCGGGGGGCGACGTCGTCGAGCTCGACGGCTCCGACGACTCCGGCTCCGTGCGGGACAACATCACGGGGTACACGGAGAAGGCCAAGGCGCGGCGCCTGGACCGCGGGCTCGACTGGGTGGTCTGGGCGTCGGGCTCGCAGCCCGTCTTCCTCTTCATCCTCGCCGGCCTGCTCGTCTGGGCGCTCGTCGGCATCCGCTACGGCGAGTCCGCCGAGTGGCCCGTCATGATCTCCGACATCCAGGCCATCCTCAGCTACCTCTTCGACTCGCTCCTCATGCGCCAGCAGCTCAACGGGTACGACCGCATGATCCGTGTCACCGCCGTGTTGCGCTCCCGCGCCGCCACCCAGCGCCGCCTCCTCCGCCGCGCCCTCCGCGGCAAGCTTGACAAGGATGATGATGATGAGGAGGAGGAGTCGGACGATGATGATGATGATGGTGGGGCGGCGGCCGTCGTCGTCGACTCATCCGCGGTGGCCGCCGCCGTAGACAAGGTCGAGCTCGAGCGCCGCTTCCAGGAGACGGCCGCGGCCCAGGTGCTCCCCCGCGAGTCGTGGCTCGGGCGGGCGTCGACCCGCGTCGCCCTCGTCATGGGCCACTGGGGCTCCGTCGTCTTCTTCTGGGCCGGCATCTTCGTCTGGGTCGGCTTCGGCCCGTCCCAGGGCTGGAGCAACCGGTGGCAGCTGTACATCAACTCGGCCACCTCGGCGCTCATGGTGCTCATCTTCTGCTTCCTGGCCAACATCCGCGAGCGCCACACCGCCTTCGCCCGCGTCTGGCTCGACCGCCTGTTCGAGGCCGACAGCGCCGTCGAGCGCCGCCTGCGCTCGCTCGGCGGCCGCGCCGACGCCCGCCCCAACCCCGTCGTCACCGTGCCCGCCCCGCGCATGGGCCGCATGCAGCGCGCCATCTTCTACTACGCCGACTTCGTCGGCACCCTCACCGGCGTCGGCATCCTCATCGTCGTCATCGTCGCCTGGCTCGCCATCGGCCCCGTCATGCGCTTCAACTCCAACTGGTGGCTCCTCATCGGCACCTACGCCGGCCTCATCGGCCTGCACGACGGCTTCGTCCTGCGCAACATCCAGCGCCGCCTCGGCCAGTACGAGGACGCCGCCTTCGACCAGGCCGACGCCGCCGACGTCGCCCTGCTGGCCGACATGGGCGTCGCCGACCCGGCCGTCTACGAGGTCGCCCAGAGCAGCGCCCGCTCCTTCAACACCCGCGTCTCCGAGCGCATGGGCGCCATCTTCGCCCATGAGATCGCCGTCCTGCTCGACGTCATCCTCGTCTTCGGCCTCATCATCGGCGCCAGCGCCCAGCGCTGGACCGAGAGGGGCCAGCTTCTCTGCAACGTCCCACCGAGCATCATCGAGTCCTTCATCATGCTCATCCTCATCACCGGGCACAACCTCGGTGAGGTCCGCCGCAGGGAGATGCTCTACAACATGTACCTGCGCCGCCTCAAGGCGCTTACCTATGTCGACATGCTCGCCGAGAGCATCGATGGGCCTGCCAAGATGGAAAAGACGCCCGCGTAGATCGCGGCAGGGAACTGGTCCAATCTCCACGAGGATAATCGTTGGCATCGCGCGCAAGTCTTGAGCTGTCCGCTCTTACTTCGTGTAGCCAGGCGCATGTACATGTGTATAGCTGCATTCTTCTTCAACCTTGAGGTTCATCGATTTGGCTCTCAACCGCCGTCTAGTCATTGTGCCTAGTTCAACACTGGCACACTTGCTGTTCATAATAAAAGTCGTTTGTTTTTTTCCATTTGCTTTTTTCCCAACTTGCATGATCTGACGCCCGCCACTCGCTGGATTGACTTGGGCAGCCTCAAATTACTGCGAATGAAACCAGCCAAGCTGGCTCGATTATTTCTCCCTTTTCCATTAAGCTTGAACGCCGTTGAACAAGTGCGGACTCGAAGAGGACATGGTACAACAAACATGTAACCTAATTCCAACGCATATTCACCACAACGCCGGCCATGTAAATTAAATGTGAGGCATCTTCCAACCATCCATTCTACCCCCCAGCGCAATCAAACAACAAACTCCTGTACAATTCATTAATCGTTAAAATGGAACGCCAAGTTCAAGGATGACCCTTTCGCCGCTATTTTGCAGTCATTCTTCCTCATCCATGTCCCAGTCGGCAGCAACGTCTGCCCAACCAGACATGTGTCTTTCGCCGCCAAACTCGCCCACAGTGCGTAAATGTCTCGCCGCCGATGGGCCCTGCTGCCATTGACGCACTACACAGTCGTCGGACGCTGTGACGAGCTTTCCGTCGTGTGACCAGCTCATCGTAGTCACCTCACGCGAATGTCCTCGGATCAATGGCGTCCCAGACCGGTAGATGGCAATATTGCTGCCTCCCATACCGCCGCCGGCTTGTGGCGTCGAGCAAAAGGGCGTGGACGGTCGAGGGGTCGACACAGAAAAGGAAGACGAGAGACTAAATGAGCCGGCATGCTCTCCGGGGAGAACGTGTCTATTGGCAGCCCAGGATGAGGTGAGATAACGCTCGTCGGTGGGGAACAGGACGGCGCAAGAGTCCGAGCTGCCGACAGCAAGCAGTTCTGGGCCACCAGCTATTCGGCTCGGCCGTATGGCACATTTGACATAGAATGAATGTGCACGTAGCAGCTCATGCCTAAAGCCATACAATGGTCCAAGACCCTCCGTCGCTGCGGGCTTGCGCTTGGCTGCATTGTCTTCGAGGGCAGGCGCGTGACCGAGGATCAGATGCGCTGTCGAGTACGCATATACTGTGCTGTCTTTGCAAACGGCATAGAGACGCGCAGCATCAGAGCTTAGAGCCATTGACGTGATTCCGTAGGACCGCCAGGCATGACCGGCCGGCTCCTGAGTCGTGGCCAGCGGAATTTCGCCAATCTGCCGCCGGGGCTTGATGTAGCGCGTGTCCCACAGCTTCATGGTGGCATTGGCTTCCGAGGCAGACAGAAGCAGGTGCTCGCGACCGCTCGGCAGCCACTGGATGGCGGTGACGGATGCCGAGTTTATGCAACCATGAACTTTGCGTTCGTGCGAGTTGTCAATCGTGTTGACAGTCTTGCCGGGAAAAGGCTCAAGCTGGGTGTCACGAGGTGTCAGGCCAGCTGGGCTGGCGACGGAGGAGAAACACCCTACGGGCATGGGAGAACAGCGCAGATCCCACATTTGGATTCGGCCCGAGCGATCAGACGTAGCTAGAGTAGTGCCATTGGCTTGCCCCTGCTGAAAGGAAATTCGGCGGAGTGAGTCGAGATGTCCGTTTCCCAATTCGACAGCTACCGTCTGGGTGGCCACATCTATGATCCTCCCAGTGCGGTCACCACAAGCCGTGGCTAGCCGAAGGTCGTCCTGAGAGAAGTCGAGATCCATGATGGCATTATCATGCGCCTTGATATGTGCGTCGACTTTAGAGTCAGGCGAGCTGCTGCTTGCAGTGGTGTTGAAGAAGCGGACATAACCCTGCTCGTCACCAATGGCCGTCACCGATGTTTTGTGGCAGCTGGCGAGGGAAAACGGAATTGTGTTCCCGGTGCCAGTGAAGGCGGTGCACTGGTGGAAATCGTTACTCCCACTGTGATAGGAGGCTGTTTCGACCCTAGGATCGCAAGCGGGTGTGGCCAGGACGTGGTGGCCAGCATAGCGGGAGAAGCCGTGTTCGCGGTTCAGCAATTGGGACTCGAACCCACGATCATAAAACTTGCGAATCGGATTTGGCTTGTAACCCTCGAGGGCCTGTGGCATGTCAGAAGGAAGAATGTCGTGCTGATGACGAGGAAGCGTACCGTATGACATGGAATGTCGGTTGTTGTGATACCAAGTGTTGGAGGCATAGATTTGTCCTGTGAGCTCCGGAGACCGCTGCGGCTAGCTTTGAAGAAGAGATTCTGCGGAAATGAGTAAGGAACTTGAGGTGGAATAAGCCTGATCTCATACCAGAGTCGCCTTGCGCTTCTCGCCCAGTGTATCGCTGGCAGACCGCAGCACTCTACCATCCTCGAGGCCTTCCATCTGGGTCATTCTCGGTAATCGGGGTGAGGGGAGAGGCAAGTCCTCTAGAGGAAGACCTCGTCGCCTTTTCAAGGGAGTCGCCGAGCTGTCTGGGCATTGTCGCTTGCTGATGGCTCGCGCAACTTTTTCTGAGGGCGAGGAGCATATCCGATCTGACATTTGATCATGGTTTGCAAAGGACTCAGGCGACTGCGACGGGCGATTGACGCATGATCTAGATAAACTCCCGAGGGGTAGGCGTAGAAGAGGACCTCCTGATGCTGAACGAGTACGCGGTGTGAAGAATCGGCCGAATCGGCGTGGTGTGACTGAAGGATTCCGACGCTCCTTACCGCGTCTCCTCCGAGATGGCGAGAGGAATGGCCCGACCGGAGAGGAGCTCAGGCATGATGCCGATCTCGCAGCCGACGCAGGCGGACTCGAGGGGATCGCAGAGCTCGTGGAAGGGCCATGGTGGAAGTGCATGGCTTTGAGGTACGGGAGGAGTGGACAGCGCGAATGACGAGACGGCTTCGAAGCAAGGTTGGAAAGCAAGTCAGACGGGGTATAGAGAGGCAAGAAAGCATATGCATAGAAGCTATTCTCGAGAAGATTTAAAACAAGGGATATCAATCAAGGGCGACTGGGTATTGAATTTGTCTATGCAGGCAATAGTCCGAGGCTGGGAGGTCAAGTACCTGGGCCGGACGCGAGCAAAAGATGGGTAATACATGGATGGTCATTAACACGGTCTCGCGTCTCGTGTCGTCGCGTGCCATTCTGTCTGTTGTACCTCTAAGGTAGCACCAGCGTATAGGAGACATGTGCTTGATCACCGCATTGTGGGCACTTATAGCACATAAAGGTACAGTCGCAGCTACCTACTAGGCACTACCTAGGTACCAAGGTAGCCGCAGTAGTGCACCGTGCTCTACATACAAGAGTCTACAGCCCGTTGGTCAGACAATCGGCTTTCCAGGGCGGGCTGATGCTAGGCGTTATGCAGATCGTATGAGCATTTTGGGGTGCCGACGTGGTTCAAGATATATTTGTACGAGTCAGCACATGTTTCTTGTTAAGATGGCGTAATTTTTTTCACGTCATCGCGGTATGCTCTGTCAGTCATACATGTACATACAGTGCATACATTACAGTGCATGCATTATAGTGCGTACAATATAGTGCATACCCTACTACAGTAGCTAGTAGTAGTGCAGTACTGGGCGCCTCGAGGCCGCCCTTATGCACTGGGCCACTGATGTCCCGAAAACTGTGGCGGTGCTACCACCAGCCACGGCAGATGGCCAACTGACTTGGCTCACAGGCATATATATATATATATATATACAGTATATAGTTGTACTTGTACCCGGGCCGTTGATTCAGTCTTGATTTCTTGATCCTCCGAATGCTGATTTTAAGTTCTGTCATTGTGATTGCTCACGTCTCATCAATCCCGCAAGATTCGGTTGGCCTGGGTCTTGCTAATCGTTAAAAAGTATACCAATGCGTGGGAGTAGTGAGACCACTGTCTTCATAGCCGAAGGCCTCATGTCTTGGCAATTTGCTGCTGCAAATCCACATGGGAATCCCGCCATACTTTTGTTTCTGAATGATGAACATGCTTACATGGATGAATGGTCGCCATCACGCACCTCGCTTATGTGCTCTTCAACAGACACTTCTAGTGCTCGTTTTCACGAGCTACATGGAGATGGCACTGACGATCCAATACAATCATGATTTTAATGTAATTTGAAACAGGTTCTGTGCGGGCGATTCAATGGCCAACAATGTGTTCATGTGAGCCACGACGGTGATCAAGATATTTGCATAGCCAGGACAGACTCTCTCAAAAAAATATTACTGTTTATCCTGCTCGTTTTCGTACATAACCTTCAACAATTGTTCTTCGTTATTGACCTCTCCATTAAGCGCAGCCGATGAGCCAGGACGTCGGAAAAACATGCCTTTAAACTCCTTAGAGAAAAAACCAGCGTACTCCTAGTCGATAATGGCATTGACTTTTAATGTCACCAGGTCGACAATCACATTATGCGTGGATAAATCGTTATAGCAGAAAACTAAATCTTTCACCTCTCTTAGCTTTATTGCCCACTTCACACGAACAGGGTGCTTGTGTAGCCGGTATAGTGGAATAACCTATGTACATAGGTTAATTTCATAGGCAAGGGATAAAGCACTACATGAGAACAAGCTTATAAGTCTAAAAGGCCCTCCCTACACATGAGACTGAAGACTTTGTGAAGTCGCAATATGGCCGAGGCGAGGTATGCACAACGAGCCTTGAAAAGGACTATGCTGCCATTCGTGCGGGCGCAGGCTGCGTTTGACAAATGAACCATCGGTGCGGAAATACTTCCGTTCTGTTGTAATGGCGGTGCAGTGTCTTTCGCGTCGAGCATTGAGCATGGAATTTGTGACCGGGGACATTGCGATAGAGATCGAGATTTGAGCCCCTTACTTAGATGGCGATCGCGAAATGCTGAGGGGAGACAGGATCCCTCCACCTCAGCCCTGCGCGGAGTACAATAAGCGGGGTATTCATGGACGGAGTACTTCTTGACCAGTAACACAATGTTATGAACGTTGGACACCAATATTAAACGGCCAACATCCCATGGTAGGCTTATTCCCGAGGTCCCTACCGCGGGCAGACTACCATGGGATGGAACATAAAGTATAAACGCAAAGGGTTGGGAGGAGTTAGCATCAAAGGGTCCATCACTGGCGATGGGAAAATCTTCAAGGGTTGTATCGGTAACCTCCACTGCACACATGTCAAGTAGAAGAAGACCTATGCGCTGCAGGATAGCAGCTTTAACAACGGACTCTACAAACCCTACAGTATATGACCCTCAATACCTATTTTAGAAAACGCGGGGTAGTTGTATGGGCTAGGCAAATGTAGAACCATCTTTTCACTCACACCTTTGGTATTTCCATATCTCAGCGATGGACTTCTTCGCTTCCCTTTGTAAATCAGGCTCAAGATATACTCATAGATACTTATTTGCCATGATATCTCTCAATTTCCAGCCAAAATAAAAATGAGCTGTATACCTTTCGTTCGACATGAATATCCCAAACCAATTCGGAAATTGGCCCAGGCCTTGGTGAACGGACGAAGCCTGTATACTTACTTCTTGACTAATGCGGGAGACAAGATGAAACAAATGACCTGCTTTAATCAACGCCCCGTTCGAGCTCATCAAGCTTCTTTTGCACAAAGGACAAGCTCTTCTCTGTATTGAACAGCGCTGCGTCATACTTTGCCTCGCGATCGCCAATGGCGTGCCGAATCGCAGACTCGGTTGAGCTCCGGATGGCAACGCCATCGCGCCGCAGCAGTCCCATCACCAAAGATGCTAGTTCGGCCACGTCTTCGTCTCCGCGTCCCTCGCCACCGACCCTACTGCGATGCGAAGTAGGCGAGTCGTTGAAGTTGAGGTTTCTAGTGCGGGTAGCGCTGCCACCAAACAACGAGCTTGAGCCCGTCCCCGGCGTCAGCCAAGGCGGCTGTGCGCGAGCTGATGCCGGTGTCCTGGGACTTGGCGGAACGTCTGTTGCCTTGACAAGTCTGGCCACGCTATCATCAGCTTCTGTTAAGAAGAAGCCGCATTTTTGATCGCGCGACCTGGTGCACGAGGCAACTGTAAGCTGCTGTCAGTTTCTCGAGGCTTGCGAACAGCGGATGGTGGGAAAGCGAACACTTTTCGCCGAAGCTTGTCTCCTGTTTAGAAACGCGCCAGGGGGCTTCGGTATCACAACCACAAAACCATTTACTATTGTAGAATTTTCCGTTTTCGTAGCTCGACGTCAGTGGCATCGTGGGTAAAGATGGGAGATGGATGCTTCTTTCACCCGTAGTGATGATGCGAGTAGAAGTAGTAAAGATGATGGGCAGGATGAGAATCGGCACGCGTGAGCTCTAGCCTTCTTATTAATTTACCGTTAGATAGCATTGGGTAGACTTGCGGTTGTTGCGGTCTCTTGAAAGCGGTTACAAGGCAAGCCTAATTGGCGCAACACAACTCGTCACACGTGTCACCGCATGAGCTGAACTGCACGATGCCAGCTGGACATACAGCGGAGTGGCGGCAACGCGCCAGTCATATCTTCCACTCTTGTCTCGCGTTACGGCAGGGCTCCGGTGGGTGGGTGGGATCGCTACAAATTGAGCTGCAGCTGTAGCAGTAGGTCCGAAAGTCAGTAGTTTTCGCTGCCCAATGCCTGCCCAATGCTGAATATGTTGGACATTAGCGGCCTAATTTCTCTATTGTGTCTATGATGTTGTCAGTCTTCCGGTTCGCCTTGCTCGCCCCAGCGAGAGGCTGTCCCACGGTCTCAAGCGATTCGCCGTTCCCGCATGCTTCGAGATATATTCGCAGCAAGACGTACACTTATTCGGTGCCCTACGACAAGTCTAACAGTGATGCAAAGGTCATGCGCTATGAGCTTCCCTTGTTCTACTTGCGATCGATCGTTTGCTCGCCGGAAAGCCTTCGCACAGCATCTACGCGACTCTCCAGCCCATGCCTCAATGTTTCGCTGCGATGCCTGCGATCGGTCTTTCAACAGCCAGGACTCACTGGATCAGCACTTACGCGACTCTCCCGCTCATACCCAAGCGTTTGACTGTGATGCCTGCAATCGGTCTTTCAACAGCCAGGACTCTCTGGATCAGCACCTCCGCGACTCGGCGGTCCATGCTCCATCGCTTGACTGCGATGTCTGCAATCGGTCTTTCGACAGCCAGGACGCTCTTGATCAGCACTTACGCGACTCTCCCGCTCATACCCAAGCGTTTGACTGTGATACCTGCAATCGGTCCTTCAGCAGCCAGGACGCTCTTGATCAGCATTTGCGCGACTCTCCCGCTCATACCCAAGCATTTGACTGTGAAGCCTGCAATCGGTCGTTCAGCAGCCAGGACGCTCTTGATCAGCACTTGCGTGACTCTCAGCTTCACCAACAGAGTGTAGAGACTCCCTTGGATACATTTTTCCGTTCTTTTCTAAGTTTTGACTATAATTCCTCTCTTCCACCAACTGCTTCGTATGCCAACTTACAGAAGCATATGGGCTGGCGCCGAGGTCAAATAGAGTCAGATGAAGCATGGGCAGACTATCAAAACGCGCTAGAAAGAGAGTTACGGATGTGGTATGGCCAGGAAGATGATTTAACCGCATGCCATGCTCTTTGTCGTGCGATTGGCATCATCCCACCTCCCAGAACGTGTCGACAATGCCAGCAGGTATTACATTTCCTAGTGAAAACCGTCCGAACCCATGCTAATGTATAAGATAGGCCGCACGTAGGACTCACGTTAATATCGTTGACCTGATCGAATGGGGACGAAGCAGTCGTGAAAATCAGGTTCAGTGCTTTAGCACTGTGGAAGAGCTGCGAGCTTACACTAAAAAGACGCGAAAGATATTCCACAATACTTCAGATGAAGCTGATGGCAATTTTGTTTTGAGACATCTGCTTCGGAAAATATTTCGCGAGAGCTTGTGAAAGCAACGCTGGACAAACATAGTTTCATGCATCATGTTGCCAGTTGGGTCCCTCAACGTTATAGGAGCTAATGGTTTAATTAGGTTGAGACAACCGTCATAGCTAGGAGTGCTGACATCGGAAGTATACATTACATACTGACCTATGACCATAATCTATTACCATCTTTTTGAAGAAACCACTGATTGTAACACTTGACCATATCCACGAGTCAGAGCTAAATGTGCGTCTTATGTTTGATAGCATACGAATAATGACCCGTTGACGATCGCCGCTCCGAAGCCGGGCCGGATCTGAATATCAAACGCGAGCGCATGAACGTCATCTTTTTGCTAGTGAAGAAATTGTACTGTCATTGAACTACGGCTCGAAACAAGGCAATGCAGGCGAGACATCATCAGAATGGCGGTCATATGACGAAAAAGCCTTAGTAAAGGTGTCTCTGATGAGACCCTGTCTACGGCTGCGAACACGAAGCTAGCTTACGCATGGTAGCATTTGCAAATACATATCATTCAGCGGCTGATATTCTTTAAGTGAGCAGTCGCGACGAACTTGCTTTGTAATATGGATCATGTGTCAGACGAGGATTGATACGTGCAAGGTAGCGCCAGAAACAACGGACTTGCTTTTTCGTTCATCACAATTGCTAATGGGTTCGTATACCGCATGTCTCGGTGATGTCTCGGTTTGGTCTGTCTCACATATAACTAATGAATGTGCGGTGAGAGAAATTGTTGGGAGAGAAGACGAAATCATGACATGGCATTATCAAGGAACTGGAGAGAGTATATATAAAGTAGTTCGGCTCCTCTTCATCTATCTCCTTCTCAGATACTTTAACGTTTCAATCTGTAGACAGAACCCTCTATTCTACTTCACTACAACCCCATTCGAAATGAAAACGACCAGCCTATTTCTCGCTGCTTGCCTCTCGGCCAAGATTATCGCCACTCCAGTGAGCACAGAGTCAGGCACAGTGGAGGAGCAGCAACCTGGTGTATATTTCTGCGATCAAACGTACTTTGGGCCTCCGTGCATCACGGTCACTGCCCCGATTAACCAGTGCGGTATGTTCACGCCGCACGGCTAAGCGCAGCTGAACTCATGATCTTGACTCTAAACATTCACGCAGTCGATCTGCCCACGGGGCTGCGCGACAAGGTATCCTCCCTTCAACCCGATGAGTCGGTTGGAACTTGTCGCTTCTATAAGTAAGTTCACGCTTTAGGCCACAATAAAAGCTTACATTTTACATGCTCACACGTCGCAGAGAAGGACGTTGCTTCGGTGAAGGGATCGATTTTAAGTATCCTGGTTACGCCAATATACCGGATATACCCGGCCGCTGGAATGATAATATCGAATCTTTCCGCTGCTTCGGCAATTGAGCCATTGATTATCCTTGAGATTTTCTCCAGGAACGTGTCAATTACAACCCGTATTGAGCTAGCTCGACGACGGGACTGTATCGATAGGGCGGAGGCTTTTCAACGAAGTTATACATGCTGGACACCTTTGTATTAGTCAAATGGTATCCATACTAGTGATACCTCGTACTTTTTTGCCACTATACTCCAAATGTACTTCGGACACTCTTTTAGTTCTTTTGACACGAAGTGGTTGTCCTGCTTGTTATCGAACTTTATATGGTTGGCCACATGGTGTCAGTTGGCGATGATCGTTTGCTAGTAGCGACGTCGAGTTGGATAAGCGATGCTAATCAGGGCCATCTATCTCAAATCTGTGCTATGCAATAATGTTCCTGTCTACAGCCGCATATTATACGGTTCTTTCAAATAGAGCGGCATTTATCTTAATTGTCAACGAGGATTGCTCTAGCGATACGAGACAGGGAATTCCATGTAGCGTAAGTCGAACACCAACTGTATCAAAAAGCGAAGAAAGACACATACATGCGATTTTCGATCGGTCTCGTCGTGGATGTTCATACAACTCCTGCTTTCAATCAGCTTGCTACCCGCGACACCGCGTTCGAAGCAGGCACTCCAATATCGCAAACACGGCGATACATTCTGGTGATATTTTCCCCCTTAGTCAAGATCGCACAGAACAGTCCTAAGAAGACAGTAGTTTGATCTTTAACCTAGAACACAAGCAGTGGTGAGTTTAATAGCTACTATACTAGAGCAACGAGTTCTAATTAGAAGATCTATAGTTTTAGTGTGTTTCCCTCTTAGATTTAGATTCATTCTATATTGTTAAAGATCTATTCTATTTAAAAGATATATAATAACTATAATTGAATAAAAAAGTCTTAAAATCTCATTATGTTTTTATAGTTTAAAATACGACTATATTGGCTAGTATTAGTATCATTAAAATAGTATCTATATACTATATATAAGTCTCAATATAATATATTTAAACTTATGTATTAATTATTATCTATTAGAAATAGGACAATTTAATTTATATTAAAATGATTTTCTATTTATAATAGATGTACTATATTAAGAGTTTAGCGCAGACTGGCAATACAGATCAATCATTTCTACTCAAACATTATAGTTCCATAAAAAAATCCATGTATATGTGAAATTTGTATGAATTCAATCCCAAGGTTATACATCTTGGCAAGCACACGAGTATAGTTAAAAACGTGAGCAACATGCATACTACGGGAGATGAACAAGAGTGCTTGCATTCTGGGGGTAGTGCAGCATTCATTATCGGCTGAATGAGAGAAATGGTATGAAGAGGTAGAGCGAGATGCCTTGTGGGTGAGTCAGCTTTGGTGGTCTGTACCGAGAGCAGGCAACGAGCCACGGCACGAGGAATGTAGACCGGCACAGAGCGGCCGTGTCTTGTAGAAGGGTAATTAAGCCGAGGAGGATACATGGTAGAATAGAATCCAGAAAATCGAATCTCACTACTGCAACAACATCGAGTTGCCGACACGCTGGCTTGCTTGTTATTCATCGTCCTTGGCGCTCCCTCAGCCTCAGTTGTGTCTCTCAGTCCTGCCTGCGCCACAGTCATGCAACGCCGCGCCACGCCAATGTCAAGGCAAAGCGGCTGCATATCCGTCGCCTGTCTTGCGCAATACTCGTTGAATCATTTTTTTCTTTCTTACCTCGACTTCAAAATATTTATTAACACACTTTGTCCTACATCCTGGCCTCCCCTTTCGCCGTCCGGCCGCCGTCCGATCCCGCCCGCCGCTCAGACCAACACCCTGGTGGCGTCGATGGTGTCATTTTTCAGAGTCATGTACCATCGCGCAGTTCTAACAGGGCCCTGGCACTTGTGACCTGTGCTTCACGTTACTCCTTCGCGTTACTGATTAATTTTTCCCATTTCGTCACAGCTATCCCACCCTCTTCGCCGTCTCGAGAGTAGCTGTTCATTGCTGCAACATGTGTCGCTTTCTGGTAGGCCTGCTTTGTCGCCCCAGTTTCAGCCCTTCTAGCAGGCAGACGCTGACCTCGCCGCAAATAGGTATACAAAGGCAGCGAAGAGATCTTGCTCTCCAAGCTGATCCTCGACCCAACGCACTCGATCCTTAAGCAGTCCTTTGATTCGCGACTACGACTGGTAACACGGCCCTTCGAGCTCATCGCCAGCCTTGCAGTCGCTGACATTCAGGGCAGGACACGCGACGAGGACAAAACAATGCCGACGGCTTCGGCATCGGCTTCTACACAGACCCCAAGCTGGGTTCCGCGCCCTGCCTCTTCACGTCCACGACGCCCGCCTGGAACTGCACCAACCTACAGCGCATCGCCTCAAAGACAGCATCGCGGCTGATCTTCGCCCACGTGCGCGCCACCACCGAGGGCTCCCTCAGCGAGGACAACTGCCACCCTTTCACCCACGGCAGCCTAATGTGGATGCACAACGGAGGGCTCGGTGGCTGGAAGCACATCAAGCGCCGACTGGGCGGCCAGCTCGCGGACAAGTGGTACCTGGGCGTGCAGGGAGGCACCGACAGCGAGTGGGCGTTTGCGCACTTCCTCGACACCCTCGAGCGCCTCGGCCACGACCCCAGTGCCTGCCCACCTACCGGCTTCGGACCGACCATCCTGCGCCGCGCCGTCGAGCAGACTATTGCCAAGATCAACGAGCTCACCGACTCGATACCGCAGGACATCCTCTCGCTCGAGGATGTGGACACCCGCAGCCTGCTCAACTTTGCCGTCACCGACGGCCACAGCACCATCTGCACGCGCTACATTAGCAGCGCCCGCGATGAGGCGGCTAGTCTGTACTATTCGTCCGGCACGCAGTGGGAGACGAGGACCGGCGCCGTCGACGACAGGCAGTACCACATGGAGCGCCAAGACAAGGGCGCCGACATCGTTCTTGTCGCTAGCGAGCCCTTGACTTTTGAGCGAGGTAAGTCCATGACGCCTACTATTTGTCCTGATCATGCCCTTAGCTGAAACTCTCGTCTTCTTCTTGCCTATCTTCCTGACCGTTACTAGAGAACTGGGTGAACGTGCCTACCAACTCCATCCTAACGATTCACCGCCAAACAGTCATGGTACACCCCATCATGGACAAGTACTACGAGCGAGATCCTCATCACGTTCGCTCTAGTGCATTCGTACATACAAAGGGACTCGTTTCGAACGAAAAAGCACCCAGCGGCTCTCTCAGCCCCGGCCTAGACACCCCGCAGGCGAGCATCTTTGAGAGTGTCAGGGCCATAGGCCAGTCGTCGCTGTCACGGAGCATCAGTCCCGACTTTGTGCGTGGTCTGTCACAACACGGCCTCGCGCGCGAGTCTCGCGTCATCCTATCCAACCAGCGCAGCAAATGAGAAACCATAGATCAATCAGCTGCATTCCAGCTTTAAGCGTGGCATGCTTTTTCAGGCTCCGACGCTTTCAACCTGAGGCCATCTCAGAACAGAGTTTATATCGAAATTACCCCGCTTGTCCGTCACGATTTGTTTTATTTTTGCCAAGCAAAAAGACTCGTCAACAAAAATACGAGGTACCATGACGAAGGGGCTTGTATAGCTCTTGTATCGGTGCAATCCTCAAACTCTCGGCTGTCCACCAAAGGAAGAGCATGAAAGTATGGTTTGATGTTAGCAAGTCATGCGGACACTTGGCCTCTGAGACCGTCAACAGCACATCCCACTCGCAGATAGCCAAAGAATTTCAGTGATAGTCAATCTTCAAGGCTCTATCGTCCCGCTTCTTTGCCTTGTTCTACTTGCTGCCTCTCTGCTTTCTCCCCCTTTTGGAGTACACGTGTTCTGTACGAAATCGCGGTGCCAGTGACACGCCCTCTTCCAACAGCACTCGCAAGCAGGTACGCCATAGTGACTTGGCAACGGTGACGAGTACATAACACCAAAAGGCCACTGGCTCTAACTTCACCACGCCACGGTTGTATCGGCGTAGGGTTTGGATTGGTTGGTCGTTTGACACAACCATAACGATGGCGTCAAAGTTTACAGAGCAGAGCGCGGCTTCGGGCGCTGGGCGTACTCCTCACCCAACCAAGTCAGAGAGTATCTTTCCCAACATAAGTAGGGGGAATTTTGACGCTGGAAAGGCTGCAGCTACGCCCCCATCCCTCATGCTTTATCGTTCTTCCCTCCTTCTTTTTCTGACGTTTTGATTCTATCTCACAAGCATATCGTTTCCTCACGTCTATATCGTTGGAAAACTACGCCTTTATCCTTGAACCGCGTTTACATTATTAACTTCAAGTTTATTCTTGCTCTCTGTTCGTATTGTCTCATCTTACCCCTTCTTCATCGCCCTAATATTCTTCTTTCTACATTGGCTTCTCTTTTACTGATCATTCTTTCTTGCGTCCAGCAATATCACTATGAAGGGCTGTGCAGTCGCTGTCCTGCGGTTTCGCATCTGCGGGCACAGTCAGCTCTTCAAGCTCGGGTGCAGCAATGACTGTCCCGATCTCTGCGAGAAAACAGAGGTCATCCTGGTCACAAGGGCCATAGCTAATTGCAAAGACTGCATCGCGAACGATCACAACCGCTGGTTCGAGGCCAGGCGACAGCGCTACATCGAGGAGACTGATGAAGAGTATCTCAAGCTGGTCAGCATGTCATCCCCACAGAACCCCTTTCGTCGCGAGCAGTTGGTGGCGACTTTGTCGTCGCGATGCAGCTGGGATGTCAACCGGGCAGAGCGTAAACGTGATCAACGCCTTAAAGAGGCTCAAAGATATGAGAGATGGACGTCCGAGTACGCCGAGACCCTCTATATGACGGGTCTCCCTGACTTTGGTGAACAAAATCAACTTCGGGAAGAGTTGCGTGATATTGAGAAGACGAGGGACCCGGCTCTTACAATTCTCCACAGCCTACGGACGGACGCCTTTGACTCAGACGATTCATCTAAATTGATGAGTGAGTCTGAGCCCTCAGTTGAGCCTATGCCCTCGAGCAGCCCGGCACCCTCGGCCAATCCAGAGCTCTGGGACGATCGGGCGCTCTGGGGCGATGAGGGGTATGCCTGGTATGTGAGGTCCACGATTGGTTTGCAGCCAGACGGTGAGACACGAAAGGGTAAAAGTACAGCGCCCTCTAGATGTATTGACCTCATTATTACTTCGGCAAACTGAAAGAGGCTGCTGTTCTATAAAACACGTTGATGACGGGAAACACTTATGGCTACGAGCACCAGGCCACAGCAAGCGGGCCTTTAGCATCTTCTTCTTTCTTCTATTGGTTTCTTGAGCACGGCATATTGAATTCGGCGAAGCTCGCAAGATATCCTCTCCTATTCCAGTCATAGTGTTTAGTCGAACGCATATTCGTCGACATAGTCATCAAGGCCGTGTGTACTAGGTTCAACCGATAGACAGCTAGCTATACACCAACTAATAATATGAAACTTTTCTTCAAAACTATAACAACCGAGCGTATGTGTGGCGATTCTCCTTGATGCAACCGTGCCCACTCGCAGTGCCCGCGGGATGACGAACCATTGTGCGAAGACCATCATGTGCGAGCAGGGCACGAAAGACCACGCGGACAACTCGACAACTCCCCCCCCCCCCCCCCCCCTTCCCGACAAACAAGGCCCCAGGCCAAACGAGCATAATTCGGGCAAAACAACAGCTGAGCTATTTCGAAAAAAAAAAAGAATAAGAACACTCATCGTATCACTGGAGGCGGGAAAGGAAGGAAGGAGGGAGGGGCGTGTATGTATTCCTGCGAGGCGCCGCAAAGGGAAAGCCATCGCTGGGTCCCGCGATGATTCGGCGAAGGAATTCCAAGTCGTATGTATACACATTAACGGCCGTCCGATATAGCAGGATTTCTTTTTTTTTTCTTCACCCAAGTATCGAGTACGCGGTCGCAAAGTACCTGTGACCATCTTGAGTACATGGAAGGGGGAAAAGATGAAAAACAAAAAAGCGTCGGCTCAATTTTTATTGTATTTTGCCTCTTTTTTTCGGCTTTGTGATTATTAACAGCAAAGACAGTTTCGCGTGGCATCGGTGGAAGGGTTGCAGGACCAAACCCGAAGTGTATATTGCGTACGGTGAATAGCCGCCGAGACTGAAAGGGGTAAGATTCCGGAAGGATATGTGGTGTTTTTTCATTGTGTTTTTTACTTTTTGTTCTCGTGGGGAGATTGTTCTCCGGGTAGGATATATTGAGGAATGTACTATAGGGGTCTATAGGACTCGAAAGCCCCCGCGTACTTTCCGTACTTCTTGTACTTGTTTCTATTTTCCAGGAAACTGCGTATCGAGGACGTATGCCCGATAACGCTCACCAAGATGGTATCGTAAATTCCAAGCTGTGTATAGCTTCCAAGGTTGTCCGAGGACTTCAAAGGTCTCGGAGCATGACAGCGCGGCTATACGGCTACTCGGCAAATGCAGCATACGAGATGAGACAGAAACGTAATGAAACAACAAGTTTCATTCCGGCGATTAATAACAATGTACGATATTGTGTGTGTGTGTGTGTGTGTGTGTGTGTGTGAGATGGGAAACGAGTCATGCGGTGAGCATGCAAAAGTTAGTTACGCCCGCTGGATCATTTTGTCTCCTGTATTGTAAGCATGTATTGAGTTTCGATCGTGGAGATGCGGACTTCGGCAAACTCTGGGGAAGCTGCCGCGACACAGGGCCGATGCCTCGACGATGGCATGATGCTCCGCGCCATTTCGGCGGCCGCGGTACGTCTTTGGACAGAGCCTCGAGATGCGATTCGGTGAGCAAGGACAGCCGATCTGGAGATGTCTCCGAAGACCGTCACGATGATGGTGGTACCATCGTGACTCTGGAAACTTGTGTTGGCTTACCAGACTCGTCCTTCCACAGAAAGTTTCCTCCTAGAAGAACGGAGGTCAAGCTACTCGGATTACATTTCGGACTCAGCTCATATATTTTTCCAACGCGAAGAAGTGATAGCTAGATCGAGTTGACTTCCCATTACCAAATCGACTGCTGAGGTCAAAATAGCTACCCTATACCAATATCAAAGTCTCTGCAACATATGGCGCTCAGCACCAATCTCACATATTCCTTCGTAAAACGTAACCTAGGAAACCTGCGGGACAGCCGACACGCGCAACGTTGACCCTCTCGTAGTCAGTCTCTGGGACGAATCCTACAGAGGAGCGGGCATTCCCGACGAGCCAGGGTAAAGCATCCCCCCTCTCTCCCCAAAAGGCGTCACTCTCGTAATCATGGATATGTCCAAGACATTTGTAAATCTTCTTCTCGATAAAGAAAACATACTGAACAAGGGGAATGCTAAACAATGTATTTTTTTTAAACGCGGGAGTAGATCCCCTTCCCCCTCGGCAACGGACGAGATGTTACTTTCCACGGCCTTGCCTAACTACCGTCTTACTGAGACAAATATCTGACTGAGACATTGGCCCTGACATGGACGCGTCAAAACCCTTGCATCACGTCTTTTCGCCCCTGCCCAGACAGGGCGTCCAGAGAGGGCAAAACGTGTACACGCCATGCCCTCTTGTCCGTCGTACATGTCTATATTTTCGGGGGGGGGGGGGGGGGGGGTTCTAAAAACGCTCGTTCCCTTGTCGTGGAAAAGAGCTCGATCGTCTGATGTGTCGCCGTCGATACCACCTCGGTGGCTGGAAAAGTCGTAGAATGCGACGGCAGTCTACTTGTTGGTGGTGTGTGTCCCAATACTCGTCGCGATATTTCCCGCGCAGCGCATCAAGATATTTTATACGACTCTCTCTCGCGCTCTGCTCCGTAGTACCTACATGCTATGAAGTTGTTGTTTCTTGCCCCTTTTGCCCTCCTTAGCTAATCAGTCTTGTAACTTGGTCACCTTATGATGCGCCATGAGTCACTTCGTTGTCAAGTGATTTATTTTTTTTTCTTCTCGCTCTCGCCGGTCGACGGCTAGACTGCCCAGCCTCGGCGAAAATTCACACAAAGATCTTCAGGACATGAAGAAGTAGAATAAGGGTCTGCAGGCAAGAGAAGACCAAGGTCTTTCTCTCAGCGATAAGGAAACTTCCGAACTGCCGTGGGTGAATTTTGTGGCGGTGCGGGCGTCCACCTGAGTCTGACATGGTCCTCTCTCGCTTACAACTCGGCGCCCCCTCCCCTCCCCCCCGGGCCCTTTCAATATCGTGAGATGGGAACGGCATGTGAGAGGAGGACTGCGCTCCCACGCCCCCCTCCCCCGGCTGAAGATGACATGCAATGGAGAAAGAGATTCAAGGCGAAGAGTTAACTACGTCTAACTCAATCGCGGGTGTGTCCACCTTGGATATACCTGGGCGCGCCTAGCGAGAAAACTAATTGTCTTTGCCACTTGGTTTTCCCGAGGCATCATGTCTTGGGCACAGAGAGAGCTGAACTAGTTTCTGACACGGGTTGCGATCATGGCTTTGGATGAATACAGAAAACCGCCGATATCTGTCAAGAAGCATCATTGCTAGCTAGGTGTGACGATACTCTTTCCAAACACCGCTCATTGGAGATCTTCGTAGACTTTTTCTTTGAAAAAAGATGTACATGTTTTTTTTTCTCCTTTTCAATCACCACGGAAAAAGGCCTCCACCCTCACGATCAGAGTGCTGCCCATCCTTTTCCCCTCCCCTGGTAATTCCTCCCGGGCACCGGCGGCGTAATGGCATGTACATGATACGCCTTTGCGACCGAGGAGGGCGCCCAGCTCGCGGTTGATCCGGAGCGTTGCGTGATCTTCAGGACACAACGTTGCACACCTAGAAGACGTGTGTTATGTATTGATCATCGGTAAACTTTCTTTGCGTGGCCCTTTGTTTTTTTCTGCACATCCGGCCGCTGATCCCCCCCCCTTCCTAGCGATGGAGAAAAAAAAAGACTCCTCTAGGCGGAGTGTTAGTCCAGCGTGAAGACGACTGGGGGGAGGAGGAGGAAGAAGCCGATTCGGAGTAAGAAAGAATCACCAGCATCTCATCGTCGTCTACGCCGCCGGCCTTCGGTCCCATCCCCTCCACCGTGACTGCAGAAGATCAGCCAACTTGTTTCCCCCCCTCCCTGGCCTTTCCCTATTTTGTTTTGTATCCTTTTCTTTTACGCAAACTGTAGGACTTCTACTCGGCCAGATGAGCACGTCATAAAGCCAGAAGAAACAGTTAAAAAAAAAAGCAGGGTACAAGGGGTGTGTGAGTGTGTGTCTTTGCCCAGTCCACCCAAAAAAAAAAGACCGAAAGAAACTATTTGATGAACCGGCACTCGCTCTACACTCCATCTCGAGACGGGATTTCGAAACTTTCTTCTCCTCGATCTGAATCTAGTCATCATCGTGTGACTCTCAGCTCGTAATCTAGGCAAGTAAAGAAAACAGTACCTGACAACTCTGCAGTCATCCCGCCGCTGTCTTGACTATCGTCACACCGTGCCCCTCTCTCTCTTTCCTGCATCAACAACTCTCTTCTCCGCACCAATGGATCTTTTGTCAACCTCCACAGTGGGAACCAAAGGCAAAAAAGATCCTGGGTCAACCCTCTGTACATAATCTTTCTCTGTGTAGGTAGCTACACCCCCCTTGCCCCTCCCTCTCCTTTATTTGAGCGGCCGCCCCCCCCAATCTTTAGTGTCGGCATTCTCCCGTTTCCGCCCATCTCCTCCTCCGCCCCTCTTTCTATATCAGCAGATCCCTCGGCTGGCTCACAAGGGGGGGGGGGGGG
>JAFEME010000487.1:0-22124 GCA_018831755.1 Niveomyces coronatus
GATTGGAAAAAAAAAAAAAAAAAAAAAAAAAAGCAACCGTATAAATACAAGGGCAAAGGAAAAAATACATCGCGACCCAGCTAGCTGCATCAGATTTGTACTCACGGTCGTTGCGGACAGAGAGAAACAGATCTACCTGTGCAGCAAGCCTTGTACACCTCGCCGCCCTCGCCGCGTCAAGTAACGCGGCCGCGTAAGTGGTCGGCATCAGGCTGCGAGCCGGACCGGCGAGGAAGCCGTATGGCACAACACGTCACCATGTCTCGGCATTGGGGCCGGCGTGACTTGATAGTTGCACAAGACTGTCTGGGTCCTACAGTTTGTACTTGTGTCAACAGCAGAGAGCTTTTCCTCGCAGCACTCATAGTCCAGCCCTGTTATCAATAATGAAAGCAATTATATTATTTCGCAAATACTCTTCATCCATTACTAGACCTCTCCTCTTTTCTATCCACTCGCACCGTCTCGTGAGTTCGGGGGCGTATCCAAAATAGGGATTAAAAAAAAACTCATTTTCAACATGTCGTACTCGCATCACCGCATGTGAAGCGGCTCAAGGGTATCTCGTACTTCTAATCCTGAAAAACCTAAACAATAGAGACGGGACGAGAAAACCTCTCAACCTCCATTATTGTTCCAGTCATTAAAGCCAGTAGTGCTGGTGCCAAGTAAGTTCTAAAGCGGCGCACGGGCAGCTGACACCGACCAAGAGACGTTCTGATACGGAGCAAGTCATCATCAGACCTTTTTTTCTTCTTTTTGGTCGCGCTGCTTTCGCCTGCCATTGTTGAGGAGTATCGTGGCACAATTCAGGACTTCGCAATATCCTACACGCGCGAGCCGCCACGAGAGGCGAGACCCTCAATGACGGCCAGGCCAGTCGTGATGGCCCAGATGAAGAATCCAAAAGCCGTCGCGGCCTGGGCGACGCGGCAGTCGTTGGTGTGGCAGTGGATGGGAATCTGCGCAGCAATAGCGATGGACCCAGCAAACCAGAAAATAGCAGAGACGGCGAGCAGACCAAGGCCGACAATAGTGTGGTATAGGCTGGAGATGGCGCGCTTGACGAGACCTGTGTAGAGAACCACGACAATAGTCCAGACAGAGTTGAAGAGCATAAAGTTGAATCGCGACGAGTTGCCGTGTGCTATGCTGACCACTGTTGAACGAGCGCGTTAGCCTCGGAAACTTCTCTCTACATTTATGCGCTCGCGTCTCCCGCACCCGCGAGTCGAAGGGAGCTAGCAAACGAAAAGGGGAGAGAGAGAGGCAGAGAGAGGCAGTGGGCGCAAAGACTTGGAGTATTACGTACGATAGGCGGTCAGACCGAGCTCGATGATGAGAAACACGACCAAAACGGCGTGGACAATCGTTGAAATGCCCTCCATCGCGAAGTATGAGCTGCGACAAGTGCGGTAGCTTCAAGGGATGTGGGCGGTCGGGGCCAACTTGGGTTTCGTGAGCGAGCAAGCTGTCGTGCGACGCGTGTAGAGGCTTTTAAAGATATTGGTAATTAGGGTCGATAAGGTCGCGCAAAGGTCGTCGGTCGGAGCGAATGAAGAGGCCCTAGTAGAGGGGGGAGGAGGATGGAGGGGGGGGGGGCAAAAGGGAGTCGAGTTGGGAATTGGAACGAGATGGATTTGGAACGGCCACGGCGACGCTGACGCAAGGACTGAGGGAGCTTGGGTTTTATTTCATTTTTTTTTTCCCATCTCGCTTTCCTCACCCGGCTCGACTGACTGACTGAGCTACTGTACAGTACTAACCCGTATGCCCTACAGTGACCCCGTCACGTTTTAGCGCCTCGGGAGATTGGTTCGGTGTTCAATTCCGGCTGTGCTTTGGGCAAGAGACCGCCCAAAACGGGCTGTTTGGCGTGCCTACTAATCCCACTAGCAGTGGCTAAGTTTTGCGTTACACTCTGGACAAGAAAGCTTTTAGGTGGGGGGGGACAACAACAACAAAGCGTGTCGGCATACAAGATGGCCAGGGAAACACTGTCGAATATCAGTAGCTGTGAAGAACTGTCTATACTGGACACTCGTTCCAGCAAGCAACGATGCCCAGTGTCTACGGGCATGTTCAGCTTCGAGTCGTGGCGAGACGGTCCATGGCGAAAATTGCCTGCGCCCAGCGCGGAACGGACAGACAATTGTGTTGATTGACGTCACCGTTTTCAATGGAAGTGGGTCGCTTCAGCAGCTCGGCGGCTCGCCCTTTGCTGATGCTTGGCTCCAGTCCGACATTTCCTGTCCAGCGCTTATAGCTGACGGAGACTTTCAGTTTATTAAAATAAAAACAAAAACATTCCATATGTGGCCCCCTCATTGTGGCCTTGTGCGATTTTTAAAATCCTAAATTGTCTATGCAGATATCCACTACTCCGGATTCGATCAAAACATCTGGCCCATGGAGGTGGCATTGCGTTATGCAGGTACAGGTGCGTTGTTTGACCACAAGGAGGTTACTGTGGCTGGCAGTTGCCACAGTGAAGCCACTATTAACAAGCCGCATGTTTGGGGCTCCGATTCGCTGCGGCCGATCGCCAGGCACTCGCCGGCTACTAGAGGTTGTTCCGTGGAGGTACTATACATAATGTAGGTACCAAGGTAGATAGCTTCATCTGCTGCTATCGGAATAAATACTGAACAAATACCAATTATACGAAGCTGCAAATTCGTCACTCACTGCGCCAAGATATTGACCGCGCGAAATCCATCAGCAGTACACCCCGTCTCTGGCACCAAATCATCTCTTTGACCGGTTGATTTGGTGATGACGTTACGATACGGTCGCCTGCCCATGAGGTCATTGCCCGCTGATTGACTTCCATTAGTGCCGGTACTAATGTACATAAGTACTTGCCGGTACTCTAGTTCCCACTGGAGCTAACCGATCGCGAGCCGCACGGCCCAGTACTCGCTTTTTTTCACGGGCGGCTTTGACTGCCGTTCAAGATGAAAGGCGACCGCGAGGCGAGGACGCGCCATCAGTCCATGCAGCAGACACTGGTTATACGAGGAACAATAAAAATGGGCGACTCGCTCGTGGCGGTAACAATACTAGGTACTGACTGGGCAGTCCAACGCTTGCTGACCGGAACAAGTTTGAGTTGGCGACCATCAGGCCGTGCTGCTCGACCAGCCAAGGGCTAGGCCGGCACCCGATACGAACACGAGTCCGTGAGCATGTCTCCAATCCAGCGAGGTAGAAAAGTCAATCGCCATCTACCATTCCCATCGCCCTCCACGCGTCCTTCAGCCCCTCGCGAATCGCCTTCCCCACGGCGAACCGGCTGCCGACAGCGTCAATGAGGCGCAGCACCTTGTCTCGCTGCTTCCGCGGCGCCCGCACCGAACGAGCGCCTGCGATCCGAAGCGGAAAGAGGAACAGCAGTGGCGAGAGGCTGCTCTTGTTCAGCGCGCGCTCTGTGAGGTCCAGAATCGTCTCGACATGCCTCGCTACCGTGTCCTTGTCCAGGACTGGAACTCTCAGCCCGAAGCGTGTCCAGTGCCGCATCTCATAGTCGAATTCGCCCGAAAGGTAGACGCTGATGGCCGACCAGAAAATCTTTGCCAGATGATTGCACTCGGCTTCGTCTCCAGCGCCCTGAACTGGGGACGTCGTTGAGTCGCTTTGCTCAACGTGCACTCTGTACCATGTATCTAATGCTTCTCGCAGAGCGCAGGCCTCTGCGGCAATGTCCCGCGCTTGCTGCGGCACATGCAAGCTAGGGCTGTCATCCTCGGCGCGGCATAATTCATTCGCGCTGTGTTGCAAGCGTCAATTAATATCCTCTGCTCCTGTTAAGAAGTCAAATTATAGACAACATACCGATGTCGCAGATTCGGACAGAGCAACATGATGTCAATCAGCGAGTCCAGCGGCTGCCACTCTGCCGAGAGACCGTCGACCGACCACAGCGACTGTGCCGCGGACATCCACGCGGGCTGCGTCAAGAAGCTTTGCTCATTGAACACCACAGTTCGACATAGCTCGAACATCCTGGCTTGTTGGAATATTCGCACGCCAGCAGGCGTACGGCAGATTGACGGTCCACATGCGGTCAGGCACTTGGCCGTTCCATGCACCATGTGCTGTAGCCAACCCGTCCCCGACGCTTCCGACATTAGCTGTCAAGGTCATCAGTTTTGAAAAAGAGAGTTGCGCGACTGGTGACCCCACGCACCTCAAATATGCCGAGAAACAAAGTCGTCCATAACACAGCCGTGCGATTCGTCCGTGAAGAAACATCTTGTCGTGCCTCGATAGTAGCACGTAAACCAGCTATAGCTTGCGCGTAGAGCACGTAGCTATTGCACAAGTCCCCCGCATGTTTTACATGGTCCTGTCCAAAATTCAGCTTTGCGGCTTGGTGCGAGCCTACTGCACGCATCGAATTGAGCAGGTACGGCGCGGTATCCAATCCGCTCAGCTGCCTGATGTCCTGGCTGAATAAACGGTTCTTGCCACTCAAATCGTTCATCCTCGCGAATGTCTCGAAATAATAAAAGTAGCGGTCGTCGTCTGTAGCTGGGCCTCTGCAGAGCCTCTCTTTCCCGTGTCGGACAGCCGCCCTTTGTCTCAGAACAGTACCTGCAGGCCCGCTCTCATTTACAATAACAAAAGGCCGCACCGCCTCCCCTTCCGCATAGCGGCATTGATCGCCCTTTCTCGCGCAGTTGGCGCAAGGCGACTGTCCAGAGCACTGCCGCACATTTAGCTAGGAACGCGCGGCTCGTCGTGTGGCAAGCATCGCGGTGCTTGAGCCTATAATAGAATGGCGCGTACCTTGAGATGGCTTTGCGCGCATCGCCGACAGCGAGTCCGCCTTCTTCTCCCATCAAACGGGCCAATCATGCCGACGCTCTATACTATGGAGAGAACGTGGTCATGTGTTTCCAGCTGACGAATGTTGCTCAAGATCAGGTCAGGATCAGGACCGCTACATGAAAAAAGAGGGCAACGATTGCCCGCGTCGTACGTATCAGCAGAAGATTCAGGAGGGAGATACGAGGCTGCTGTGTCGTCGAGTGACCGATCTAGGCCTCGCCGGAGGTCGGGGCTGAGAGTCGGAGGGTCCGGCGGGGGGGCGCTGCCGGTCGCTAGGCCAAAAGAGGCAATCATATCGCGAAGAGAGGCACCGGCATCCTTCGCCAATCAGCGTCGACCTGTTAATCCTTTCTTATAACATCTCGGTTTCGTCGTGGCTGTTGAAAGGCAATGTCGGCTTTTTACAGGTTCACTCAGCCCATAAAGCAGGCAGCAAGGACCAGGATCGCACAAACATTGTCTATTTCGGAAAGAGTACACGTCGTAAGCCTCCAGCCTCGTTGAGCACATCATCTATATAAACACGCTTAGCTTTCGCAATATTCTCTCACAATGCTCTGCAGACTCGGATAACCCTTTCTTCCAACCCTCCCATCTTTCTCAACTTTTCCATCAAGCACCATGAGACTCTCAAGCACCATGAGACTCTCACTTCCCCTCATACACCTCGCCGCCGCATGCGGCCACCTGCTGCCCGGCCCCCACGGCCCGTTCGGCGTATCCCTCCACTCCGCCGTCCTCACCGACCACGCGCGGCCCGACCCCTACGCGCCCCCTTCCTCGCCGCCGCAGCCACGCCGCGTCCCCGTCTCTGCCTACCTGCCTTCTCGCGCCCCCTGTGCCGAGCGCACCGTCCTGCCCTACATGCCGCCCGCCGTGGCCGCGCACTACGGCGCCGCGGCCGCGCAGCTCGGCCTCTCGAACCAGACTTTTGCGCGGGCGCGCATGGGGTTCTGCGCACCGTCGCGGAACAGCAGTAGCCGAGAGACTTTCCCGCTGGTGCTGTACGACACCGGCCTCGGCATGGCGAGGAGCTTGTACGGCGGGCTGGCGAGGGAGCTGGCCAGCCGCGGGTACGTGGTCGTGACGGTCGATCACCCGCACGACACCGACATTGTCGAGTTCCCCGACGGCAGCGTCGTCGAGGCCGCCAATGTCGACTGGGACAGCGAGGCCGAGATTGTCAAGGCCCTCGAGGTTCGCACGCTCCCATTTCCCTCATCTCTCGTCACACGACATGCAGGCTAAATAATCCTTTTCAGATCCGTGCCCAGGACCTCTCCTTCATCCTCACACAGCTACAAACCCATAGCACTTGCCTCGTCCCCCGTCACGCCATTGACTTCACCCGCACCGCTGCCGTCGGCCACTCCCTCGGCGGCGTCGCGGCCGCGCTAGTCTCGGAGCGCACTCGCGGCGCCATCAACATGGATGGCGGGATGCACGAGCCCATCCTCAGCGCGGGAACGCGGAAACCACTCGTGCAGTTTGGCCGCGCGGGCCACGCGCAGACGGACCCCTCGTGGGACGCCGTGTGGCCGCGCCTCCGCGGGCCCGCCGCCCAGGTCGCCCTCACCAACGCGACGCACGGTACCTTCACAGACGTGCTCGCGCTGACGGCGCCGCTGCTGAGCGAGATGCCGGAGGCGAGGCGGGCGCTGCGCGAGGCGTACGGCGCGATCGACGCGAGCGCGGCCGTGGCGGCGATCACGGGTGCGCTGGTGGCCGGGCTGCGCTTTGTGTTTGACGGTGATGTCGGGCCGCTCGAGCGGCTTCATGCGCACTTTCCGGACCTTTGGCTTGAGAAAAGTCATATGTGAAAGTGGGCTGAGGAAGCAGGTTCAAACAAGAGTATGCGATGATTGATTAAAATGTTCGAGCGATTCTGCATCGTCGAGTCATTACTAGTGAATTATATGGTAAATAGAGTTGGTATATTTCCGTTGCCCTCGTCCCTCATACATCAATATCGAAACAATTGGCATAGTACGTAGCAGTGGCGCTCCAGTCTGAGAAGACAGCGTAGACGCCGACTTGCTGCCACAGAACGTCAAGGGTGGTGTAGATGTCGCCATCGACCTTGACAGCGTCCTTGACGGTGCTGTAGTAGTAATCGCCCTTGGCGTGGACCTCGGCCATTGGCGGCGAGCGGTCGAGCGACCATGTGATGATCTTGAACCCCAGCTCCTTTGCGCGCTTGGCGTAGTCGCTGGCGACAAGCTTGCCGCTACCGTCGGCCGAGACGAGATACGATATCGGCGGCGCCACAATCTTCACGCCGTCCTGCGCATACGTCGTGAGATTGGCCGTCGCGGTGGCAATCGTCGCGGAGGGCGTGTCGCCGCTCTGGTCGAGCAGCACTGCCTGCCTGGCAAACGCGGGCTCGTGCCTGAGAAGGTACAAGATGTCGGTGTACAGGAAACTCTGCACAAAGACGTCCTCAGGAGCGACGCCGTTGGACTTGAACTCGTCAATCATCTGCTGGACAAAGTGCTCCTGCGTGTAGTTGCCAGCAAAGGGCATGGGCACCATGGGCGTCTTGACCTCGGGTGTGTACTTGAGGCCGAGGGAGCCGACGAGCGTGATATAGTCCTGGAGGCTCATGACCTTGGCGCAGGTGCTGTACAGGTCGGTGCGCCAAGAAGGCGTCCCGTGGAGGTAGTCGGCGGGGTTCGTCGCCGTCGCGTTGGCGCCGTCCATCTTGGAGCAGAGCGTCCTGAACTCGGCGAGGGTAATGTCGCTGGTGCAGCACTCGGCCTTGGCGGGGCTCCCGCCAGACGCCGGCTGAAAAGGCGTCTTGCACTTGGCGTTGAGCTCGGGGATGGCGACGATGTTGGTCGTTGTGTGCAGGTCGCACTGGCTGTGGCGACAGACGAGCTGGCGATCCTTGGTGAAGGTGACGTCGCATTCTTGAATGCCGGCGCCCATGCGCGAGCCGGCCAGGATGGACTCGCGCGACTCCTCGGGAATCATGAGGGTGCCGCCGCCGCGGTGGCCAATGGACCACGTAGAGGGCCTGACCGTCTTCTCGGTGCATGACGAGAGCTTGGCCTTGAGAGGGCCCTCGGGCAGCGTTTCAATCAGGTAGTAGGGGCGAGGGCCAAGCTCAATCTTTTTAATGGGCTTGACGACAAAGGGGTTGCACGGCACGGCCGAAACGTGACCGGCGGCCAAGAGCCCTACCAGAAGAGACCTCAAGACATGCATCGCGAGCCGTCAATGTCGAACAGATGAGCGAAGAGAGCGTGTCCGAACCTCGCCTACCAGCGACGGGGCGAGGCGTCACTCTTTAAGCTACTTACATATAAGCCATGCGCAATGTGCAATGGTCCTCAATGACTAGCCAAATCTATGCGATACACATTAGCCAGTCCCAAAAGGTTAGGATGGGCACTGAAGGGCCGGGATGTCCGATAGTCAGGCACTGGACAATCACAGTCCCTCTTGGCGCGCCAGGCTGGTGAGGCTTCGCAATTACTGAATCAGCGTCGATGGACGACGAGCATGCCCGGCTCGGGCTACTCTCGGGACGAAAAAGCCGGGCCACTGTGGAACAAGCGGATGTTGAAAGACACCATTTGTGGGCAGAGGGGCATGAGGATGCCCGCATCAATGACTCTCCGCGGCCCATTCCCGCCACATCATCCCACGGGGTTGTTGGATAGACGTAAAAGCTACGCCTCGAGAACTCCAATTCATTTGACAGAGAAGAGAAGAGCCATATTTTTGGTTGGAGGCAAGGGTCAATTCATTACCAGCAGCATTGGAGAGCCAATGGCCTAGGCCACATGCCAAGTAGTGCTCCTCAAGCCGCAAGATTCATTCGCGGCTTGTGCCTCTCGACCGCTTCTAACCTCGCAGCGACGGCGTAGCTGGCTCTATTTCGCTGAGGAGCAAGGCGTGCTTGGACTTTCTAGAATGATTTGTCGACGCGTATCGCAATGTCTTTCTTCTTATCGGGCGTTTGCAATACGCTTTATGCCTTTTACGTAATAGCCCCGAGCCAATCCCCATAGACCCACTACGAGCCTACCCGGGACCAATCGAAGCCTCAAACCTGTAACCAATTGGCGAAGCGACTCAGAGCGCGGATCAACTCTTTTTACATTAAAAGGCTAGCTTCACCTCGCCTGCAACTCAAAATACGCGTTTCTCGTGTCGTGCAGGGCATTTGCATAAGCTCGATGGCTCAGAACACAACACATGGCATCATAACGCCTCAACGGCCTCAGCTGGCCAATTCCCTGTACGCTTATAGCGCAAGGGGCAGTGAATATATCTGGCCCGGACCGGGGTCGCTCGAATGCATCAACTCACCTCACCCCCTCTACCTTTTAGACTTGTCAATCCTTCCTTACAATTCATCGTGCGCATCATCACCGAGCAACCTCAAAGCGTTTATGCCCTTGACAGTTGCTGCGAGTCTGCTGAACTCCGGCGCATCTTCTCCAAGCCCCCACGCAAAGACTCCCCCAAGCCCCATTTGTCCAACAAGATCCTTCATTTTCTGTCGTATGACCTTGTCGGTGTCGAACGTCCACCAGCGCTGCTCAGCCGCGTCCCAGAATCCATGACTCCCGTCTTCGAAGTACTGTCCATGTTTCAGAGCCCTCTCGAAGGACATGCTGAGCTCGTCTGGAACAGCATCATGCCAACTGAAAGCAGCCGTCCTGCCAAGATCACCACCAGTCTCGGGGTCTTCGAGCAACTGAGTCGGACAACTCAGGATGTCATCTTGGTCGCAATCCCTGGCCATGACCCATTTTACATAGTAGCCCAGTCCCAGATTGGCCATGTGTTTTGGCAGGCCACGATCTAGATAAAGCTGGACAGACGCCTTCGAGTCCGCAATACCGCTGTGGTGCTTTACTATTCCATCGCGCCTATTTATCAAGTCATACGTCATTATGTTGACGAAATCAACGTGCTTCACAATCTGAGACACAGTCGAGCTTGTAAACGCCATCAGATCGCGCTCCAGTCCGGGCGTGGCAACGGAAAGAATTTTCTCTCGCCCCAGAGCATCACGAAGAGCCTCCAAGAGCAGCGGAAAGGCGTCAGTCTCCCACGTGCGCGCGTGGTTTGGAATGATTTTGTAGTCGTCGCGGTTGCCCCTGATGAGTCTCGGTCAGTCCGCGCCGGACAAGAGTAGTTAGGCTTACCCAGGATATTCCCAGTCTATATCGACTCCGTCTGCTCCCGTAACCTCTACCATGCGCTTGACGGCTCGAGCCCACCTTTGCCGGCTTGCTGCATGGCGCGACGCCTCCTCAAAACCTTGTGAGTCTCCCCATCCCCCAATCGCAACCATGACCTTTGTCTCTTCTGGGAACTTGCTTCGTACTTCGTCTACAGAAGTGAAGAGCGGATAATCATTTGTCGACTGCAAAGAGTTGAAGGTCTCGGAGCGCATAAAAGCAAGCACAACATGGGTGATGCCTTGTTTCAGATGCCATTCTTCAGGTATGACATTGTGCTGCCTGTCAATAATTAGTCAACATCTTCTCGCCCTTTTGAAAGCTATCCTACCCAGTCAGATACATGATACAGCGAGGAGAAGTAGATTCTACTAGTATGCTGCTAAGCGTTTGCAAGCAAACTATGGCCAATGCTACCTGCCACTGCCGAAACATTGTGAACGAATGAAACGGAGGCTAATGGGCAGATTTCAGGCACGGATGATCAATATTCGGTACAACACATCCGTTTGTAGCATTATGCCGCGTGGGAAAATACATGGCTCAAGTGTTTGTGGGCAACTGGCGGTTTCGTGTTCACAGTGTTTAGAGTGCTCCTTGTCGCACAGTGTGTTAACACTTGTGATCTTGAAAAAAAAAAAAAGTTGCTTCGAGGCCGGTCCAAAAGAGCTCGCAACGACCCGTTTCCGCACAATGAGCAGAGAAATGAAGAGACTCTAGTCAAACATAGCCACCTCCCCACCAAAATCGTAATCGATTCTTACAACGTCTGGATGAATTTTTAATCCCATTGCAGTCATGTTTGAGAATCTATGCACGCTGCCGCTTCATGCGGACGTGTTTGCTACGGCTGTGCACCCAACCGAGCCTTTGCTGACAGTTGGACTTTCTAACGGCCACGTACAAACCTTCCGACTACCGCCAAGCTCCTCTTCCGATGAGAGCGTAGATGGCGATGCCAGCATCATCAGTGACGGCAAGGGCTACCTGGAAACAACATGGAAGACAAGGCGGCACAAGGGGAGCTGCCGCTGTTTGGCCTATTCCCACGATGGCACCGGTAGGTCTACTCGGAGGATGCCCATATACGGCCGTCTACGCAAGCTGACACTCAATTACCCTCAGACATGTACTCGGCCGGCACAGACGCCATCGTCAAGCACTTTGACCCGACAAACGGCAAGGTCATCTCGAAGCTGGCCATTCCAACCACGACGACCCAGCCCGATGCCCCAACGCTGCTACATGTTCTGAACCCGCAGAGCCTGCTGCTCGGTACCGACTCCGGCGCGCTGCACATCTTTGACCTGCGCGACGGCGGGCGGCCCGGGGGCAAGAAACCCGCACAGACACACTTTCCGCACGCCGACTACGTGTCATCGGTGACGCCGCTGCCGCCGACCGAGGAGAGCACGAGCGGCTTCCCGAAGCAGTGGGTCAGCACAGGCGGGACGACACTCGCCGTGACGGACGTGCGCCGCGGGGTGCTGGTACGCAGCGACGACCAGGAAGACGAGCTGCTCGGCGCGTGCTTCGTCAGCGGCCTCGGTCCCAAGAAGAAGCGCGGCAACGGCATGGTCGCCGTCGGCTCGGGCTCGGGCGTGCTCACCCTCTGGGACAGGGGCTCGTGGGACGACCAGCAGGAGCGCATCATTGTCGACGGCGGTAAGCGCGGCGGCGGCGAGAGCATAGACGCCGTCGTCCGCGTGCCGCACGAGCTCGGGCTCGCCGGCCCGAAAGTCGTGTGCGGGCTCGGCGACGGCAGCTTGCGCGTTGTCGACCTCGTTAGCCGTGAGGTCGACCGCTCTGTCAACTTGCGGCACGACGACCTCGAGGCCGTCGTGTCGCTGTCGTTTGACTGCGAGAACAGGCTCATCAGCGCTGGTGGCCGCACCGTCAAGGTCTGGGAGGAGCTGTCAGAGCTGCAAGCCCGAGGAGGCAGCGGTGCAGCTGCTGACAGTGACGACGGAGACAGCGATGGAACGTCGGGCCGCGAGGGACTGGCGCAAAGATCTAAGCGGGCGGCAGGGAGCGACAGTGACGATAATGACGAGGACGATGATAGCGATGAGGATGGCGTGGAGGACATGAAGCGCCGAGCGAAGCGACGCAAGGAGATGAAGAAGAACAAGCTGGGTCCCATGGGCGCTCATGGTATCTTGGGATTCAGCGGCATGGACTAATGAGACGGCCATCGTTGATTGGCACCATTTCTACATATTGTATACAACCAAAAGCGATATCGCGGCGCGATACGGACGAAAATTAGACTGCTTATAATTTTTTTTTTTTAATTTTCTTTATGCTGTAGAAGTTGCTTTATTTTTTCATTTCCATTCATGGTACTAGACTGGTAAAAAACAAATAAATGCAAGGCTATTTCGACGCAGTGGGTATGTTATCTTCCAAAACAGATCGCTAAAGCGGAACAAATTGAAACAGGATTTAGAAGTCATATATATATATATGATGAAGATTTGGGAAGAAAAGAGACGGTGGGAAAAAAGTAGAAGGAGATGGATAGACAGGGAGAAAGAGTGTCAAAGACCCGGCAGCTGCATGAAGCTCCATTTGGAGGATGGGCTTGCATCGTCATTTGACCGCGACGGGTCACCCGATGCATTTGCTGGAATAAATAAACGTTTCGGCACACAAGAGGTCAGTTCTTCGTCGTAAATAATGACAGCAGGTTTGACACGTTGTTTTGCATCTCGACTGGCAACGCTGACGGCGCTCTGCTTTGAGCTGTGCTTGCTGCCGCTGGTCCGGCTTCTGACGTCGCTCGGCGGGCTGCTGATGCTGTGCCGGCTGGTGCTTGGTCGTCGTGAAGCTGCAGCGCTGGCGGCACCGCCGTCCGGCTGGCCCGTCGGCACATCACAATCGAAAAGATGAAGAACCTCGGAGCCACTATAGGTGGTGGGAATACAAATATGGGGGATGCACTTTCGTATACTGATGGCGCGAGCAAGGCCGACGGCGGAGGTGCCGCCGACGCTGATGACGCAGTCGCGGTCGGTGACCCGCTCGACAGCATCATCAACGACCTGGGCCTTGACGTTGACCACGGCGGAGTCGAGAATATGAGAATCGAGATTGGGAATGAGCGCCTGGACGTGGCGGGCGGCGGCGATGCGCGAAGGACTAGCGACGATGAGGGGACTGGTGACACGGAGGCGACCGAGCTCGGTAGGCAGACGAACGATAGTGCCGGGGCCGTATACGACGCGAGTAGGCGGAGAAGGTGGACGCTTCGTCGAGGGCGAGCCGGCGCGGTGTTGTCTCTGACGTTTTTCGTCGAATTTAGCTGCCCGCCGGCTGGAAGTAGAATGCTCTCTGGAGACGCGGCCGAGGGAGGGAGAGGACAGCGGCGCGCTGCCGAGTCTTGTCGAGGCCGGGCTGTTGGTGGCGGGACGGCTGGCCGCTACCGAAACGGGGCTGACAGCCATTGTCACCTTGGGCGACGAGGAATTCATAGCTCAACCCGCTGCAGCACTCCATCTGGATTCGAGCTGAACGGGCGGCTCAAAAGAAGAAGTGGAGAATTTGACGACGCCAAGCCCCAGATGATGTTGTTTCGATTTTTGATGTAGGTTGTATTATTATCAGAGCGTACGAAAGAGAGAAAACACGGAGTTCGAAAAAAAGTTGTGGATGCAGGAATGCAAAGAGAGGGAAAGTACTGGGCGAGATGGTCGGGTTGGTGTTGACGCGAGGCGAAAAGGTAGGTGGCGGGCGGGTCGTAGTAGGTAAGTCGCTCAAATACCAAGGCGGCCGTCCGGTAAGAATAACAAAAGGTCGTGCGGAGGAGGGCTTCGAGTTGGAGGTGGCGAGAGAGGAGGAGAAATCGCCTGATGGACAGAAAATGATTGGTAGAGGGACAGGCAGGCCGGGCCAAGAAACAAATGTTACAGCAGTCGAGACAGAGGGACGGACGTCAGGATCCCTGATGGTAGAAAAGGGACGGAAACATGGAAGAGTGGCGAAAAGTGAGAAAAATGCATGATGGAAGGATGGGAATTCTTTTGTAGGGCCCGCCGCTGTTTTGAGTGGGATAGGATGCGCGGCCCCAGCGGCACTAACAGCGGGGTCACGGCTGCATCAGCGGTGGCCGCCGGGAGACCAGTGCTATGAAACCGTGCGCGGCCTGCAACTTGTAGGCGCTCAACAGCCAAAATAGTCCGGAGGCTGTTCAGCGGGCTGCCCGGTCTTGAAACAGTCAGCTGTTAGCAGCGACTAGAGCCTCCAAGGCGAAGATGAGGGGCTAACTTTCGGGCGGACACGTCTTTAGCACAAGTGTGCCGGGGAATCTGCTCCGGGTGGATCAGCGCCAAAAGGGAAAAGCCCAGCCTAGGGGAACCGACAAGATTAATGTCGCAGGTGAGCGGGCAGGTAGGCCGGGAATAAGCATCCCGGACTCTTCAGAATCACTGACGGCTTTCCAGAAGGGATGGGGGGGAAGGCGTCATATATTCGATAAGATTGGAAGGTACATGCGGACAGGGCATTGCATTCTCGGCTTCGCTATGGTGACAGCTCGCACATCGGTCGTGACGACCACATGTGCGCAGAGTTCATGACATTATGACTTGGTCCTGCCGTCAGCAAGGGAGCAAAGTTCCACTGACAAACCCGTAATGTGCAAGACATACTCTTTCTTTATTTCGACTAGGATGTTATATCTAGGTAGGATGACGAAGCATAGAAGCTCGATGGACCAGCGCTGCTCACAGCAGAAGGCTACACTACATATAAACAGCGAGGCTTTTAATTGCAGGTTGACATGATAGAAATGTTTGTTTATGCTTTTAGTTCTTCGAGATTTATTATTCTATTTTTTAATAATTAATGATATTAGGTATTGTATTTGATTTACATAATAAAAAAAAATATACAAGGCCTATTTGATATGTAATATATTGCTTCAGATGTGGCGGAAGGTGCAAAGTGGCCTAAGCATCCGAGTTTGCTGATTCCTTTGACGCGGCGTTTTTTGCAACGACCTTTCCTACGCTGTTCCCAACAGGCAGCGGTGGCCCCTATCAGGCACAGGAGAGTGTAGTGGGTGTGAATGAGGAAGGATGGAAGGGGTTGGCGGAAGCAGAGGATCAGACACGGCGTCTCGTCGCATTGCCAGTCGCCAATCATTTGATACGGTATCCCCGCCATCTGGTTCACACTGAGCTCCAATGACCCCACGAATCCAGTCAAGTTAAGGCTTGCTGCCTATCGTAGTCATGAGCAAAAGAAGCATACAGCACTATACACTATTGATTCTGGTCTGACCAGGGAATACTGCAATGATGAGTGTTAATAGCGAGGCCGGCTATTAGGCATCACTAATTGACCACTTGATACGTACCACATAGACATCGGCTTCCTCGCCTACATCTGTCCTACCGCCTCAAAATGAAGCCGCCTCTATATTTAGACGCCAAAGGACGCTGGACGACCAGCAAATGTTAGCAATGAAGAACAAAGATGAGTCTAGACATTACATGTTTTTGGTTCGCTGTTCATTGGTAGATATGCGAATGACGTACTCATGTACGAGATTAAGTTCCCAAGGGCAATCCATATAGTTTGGATGAAACTGCCAAAGTCGTTGCCGATCGTAACCCAACGCGATGGAGACAATCCAGCTGTCCGTGCTGGCAAGGAAAGGTCCGACTGGGATACTATTTAATGCAGTAGGATGAGACTATTACTACACACCTGGTGAAATATAATTTGATCGCGTTACAGCAGAAAAACATACTAGGGTAATGTAAGAAAGAGTCGTTGCTACCCTTCTAGTTTCACCGCCGGGCTTACGGTCTACAGTTGCTCATTCTGGCCAAGCTCAGGTAGTTTTATGCTTGATTGTTTTTTAGGTGGTATTGACTCGGATTTTGTCATTTCTGTCTCTTGCTTCATTGTCGTGCGTAGAAAACCTGCCGGATACTTTCCTAGAATTTGTCATAGACGAAAAGGTCGTGCTGGGGACTCTTATAATACGCTACAAATGAGAGGCAGCGGAGGGAGAGTGGAAAAACAACACAAGTCGATTTTTTCCGCGTCGGGCACTTATCATGTCAACGTCACCTACTTTCTCTATAACTCAAAAAGACTAGAGATCAATCCGAGCTGGTTCCTCAGTCTGGTTTGCGTGGTTGGGCGATGGGAAGTGTTTACATAACCACTCACTGGGGTCAGGCTCGGCTCCGGAATCCGAGCTGCAGAACAATCACTTTCACAGTCTATTGGATACGACATGCTAGTTGAGCCGGCTAAATCAAGCCTGAAAGGAGCCTCATTGAATACAAGACTAAATACCGTGAACACATCAAGTAGCAACCGGGATGCTGATGCCGTGCATCATGTACTTATGCTAGACCGTTCATGATCACACTTGTAAATAAGTCTTCTTTATTCACTTTATAGAGATTAGCGGAATCGAGGTTAAACAGACCGCGCATGTGTGACGAAATCCCTGAATCAAAGTAATAAAAGTCGTTAGACGCTTCCTGTTATGTTATTCTATAGGAGACCTACTTAGAAGACTCTTATTAGCTAAAGCGCTAGAGGACCCACCTATCCACCTCGCTCCTAGGGCCACGATGTGGCTCTATCGAATAGGTTATAGGTTAGGTGATGATTTTCTATAGCTTCCTTCTATTTTAGTATAGATTTATATAGCACTAGAAGCATAACCTAGGACCCACCTAGTATAGGGGGTAGGCTCCTAGACACACACACACATATAGGCTTAATTAACGAGAATTCGCTTATCACCTTAATTTGTTTGACAGGCTCCCACACACACATAGAAGTTATACAATTAGGAACAAGGATACGAAATACGAATACAGTCACATTATAGCTATATTACAACACTTCCCATTCCTGACTTCTATGTATTCGCTCTTCCTCATCGGGGTCCAAGTCGTTGACTATACCAAAGAAATCGCGAATCTATTGCGGTGATTTGCCGTGGATTATGATAGCTATAGCCTTGGAGCAGCTATTCAGGAGGCCAGGGATTGCGAGATAAGCCGAGGCCTACATTGTCAGTCCTGGGTCACTATGATCTTGAAGAAATCGAGAGCCATAGCTCACAAAACAACAAGTATATCAAGACGTACTCTTAACATGCCGAAGAAGCTTTCTTTGCCGATCTGCAGAGATTTTTGATCTGAATCTCCGCATAGGAACTCACGAGGACCATCACCAACAGTATTTTTATGGCGCCTGCACCACTCGAACACCTTCCGTAGGATAGTACTAGTAACCTGGGAGTCTCTTGAGCGAATGATGTTGAGTTGAAATGGAGAAGCAAGTGGAACCTACGTTACGAATCATAATGGGCCTCGCTCGACTTAACCCACAGCCATTGAACTCGAGAATATTTCTGATCAACGTCGACTTCTCCGCTTCACTTCGGTCTAGGGTAACTCTTCTTGTTAACCAGAAGTAGGGAACCGAGTCTAGAAGAGTTTGCATGGTATCTCCGCTTACCAATGTCGGTTGTAGCACCGTCGTCTGTGTGAATCCAAATCACACTCTGAGAGTCAGTTGGTGTCGGATGGTCGAGGTACGTGTTGACCTCTGATCTATGGCCAGTTAAGCAGCCGCCAGAGCTAAGTAACTTGTGTGCCACCTTGAAGTGCCCATTTACCAGAGCCCGATAAAAAGGTGTCCCACCCAAATCGTCGAAGGCATTGATTTGAACATCCTTTTGTTTTAGAATCAGTTCAGTCAAAGCCTCGTCCCCATTTACCGCGGCAATTGATAAACATGTTATATCAGAGTAGGGTCTGCCGTCAGAACCGCGCCCACAGAATGTTAAGTTTGGATCGGCACCGTGCTCAAGTAACAGTTCAACTACGGTATAATGCCCGTGACTCACCGCCATCGAAATCGGAGATCGTCTGTTTCGGTGGTGTTTCGCCCGGACATTGGGGTCAGCTCTATTATTGAGTAGATACTTTACCGAGTTTAGGTGTCCATTCTCGGCGGCATAATACAACAATGTAAGGTGATCTTCATCTCCACGATCGACGTCAACGTCTGGCCGAGAAGCAAGCATGCTGACCACAGCGTCATGGCCACGCTCTGCAGCGAATGACAGAGGCGTTCTTCCTATATGGATCTTTGCACACTGTACGTTAGGATCTGCGCCCCTTTCTAGAAGCTGTTCTACTATTTCCGTATGCCCATTGCGTGCTGCATAGACTAACGGAGTCCAGCCGTTTCCGTCTTGTCGGTCGATATCGACACCTGGGCAGGCAAAAAGCAAGGTCACGATATCTTTATACCCATACTCTGCAGCAATCGATAGCGTTCCTCGTTTTACGGAGTATATGTAGCCTTCTATCGTGGGGTTCGCGTCCTTTTCGAGAAGTAGTTTTACTATGTCGTCGTGTCCATGTAGAACTGCGTATCCTAAAGGTGTCAAACCACGCTCTCCTTTAAGGTTGAGTTTGACGTCTGAGCGAAATAAAAGTGTTTTGATGACATCGTAACTCCCATTTTCGGCGGCAACAGACAACGGCGTTTGTCCCTCGTGGGTAGCAGTCTGTGCATTGATGTCGGCGTCATTGCTGAGGAGCATTTCCACCACATTCTTTTGACCATTTTTTGCCGCGTAATGCAGCGCAGTCCACTTATCTCGCCCTTCAGAGTTTACTTTAACTTCTGGATGGGCAAGAAGTAACTTCACTACCTCGATATGACCGTTCCCTGCGGCCCACGATAGGGGCGTTCGACATGTCGTGTCCTTGGAATTCAGTCTCACGCCTTGGCATGCTAGCAGCAACCTAATTCCTGCCTTCTTTCCCATTTCTGCCAGGAATGACAGTGGTGTGCGTCCTCCATCTGAGGCAGTACCAATGGCTTCAGGATCGGGATCGACCCCGTTCGCTGTGAGCAATGTCTCGACTAAGTCTTCATATCCGCCTGCTGCTGCACATAGTAGTGGCGTTCTGCCTCTGTCATCTCTGGCATTGACGTCATACCCGCTTTTGATGAGGTCTAGTAAAAAGTCGTTGAGTCCAAAGCTTGCTGCAATATGCATGTGTGTCATATTTTTTTGGAACTTGTTAAAAGTAAAATAGTCTTGCGAGCATATGAAAGCCTGTCGAAAGTTGGTCACTCGCAGCTCTTTTTTTAAAAGTTCCATCATTGAACCCTTCATCTTGAGTGCAGCATCCCGGATATGATGGCCCCAGGCGCTCACAGCGTATTTGTAAAACGGATTGGCTTTCATTCGGTCACGACTTTCCTCAAATTGGCATACTCTGCTCTTGAAAACATCGAGTAACAGGTATGACACGCACCGTATTGCAAGGTTGCTGTCCGCGTCCGGTAAACAAGTTGTGTCTTGCAGAAAATACTCCTTCAGCGTGTAGTGTATCAATCGAAAATTGCCACTCTCTCCGTCAAGAGTCACTAATCCAAAGCATTTATCGATGATCAGGTCGAGCTGTGTGATGTTACCTTGACTAAGTGTTGTCTTGCCAACCTCCACGGCGAGCGCATACTGAAGATCTTTTGCTGTGAGCGGAGCCTTTGCAAACGTGATCCATGATAGAACATGCCGAGCGAGATCCCGATACTCGTCAGCTTGGCCGAGTATGCGACTCATTGTGTTTTTATACGCGCCCTCATACCCAGTAGGAAGGTCTTTAAGAGCAGCACGCAGCATATCGGTAGTGTGCTTTGCATATAATGATTGGAGATGCAATGTTGCAAGCAGAAACCTTAATTAAATTAGCATTCAGTTTTTCTGTACACGTTCAGAGAAACCTACATCCCGCCAGAAGCCTTGATAATTTTCCTCTTGATATCCTCCTGTATCTGCTGGTCGTTCAGGACAAACGATGGCAAAGCATCCTCACGCAGACGACTTTGGATCCACAGCCGTAGGTCGTGCTCACTGGCCTGTATTTTTAACGCTGTGGCTTGTTTGAATTGTGCTGAAATCTTTGGTATCGACCTTGACGTTACGAAGATGTTTACGTCGAACTGTTCTTGTAACCCTTGAACTTTGCTTACTAGCCGCTGTGCTCGTGAGAATTCGATATCTACCAGTTCATCAAGCGCATCCAGAATAGTAAAAACTGATGAGAACGAGGGGACGACGGTTCCGATGGCCTCCAAAAGCTTATCAATAGGCGGCGAAGTCTCAGATCCGCGTTCCTCGTAAAGAGACTTCAAGCAATCTGGCACAGCGCCTCGACGTCGACAAAGCTGTTGTAGCATGCTTGTAAAGAGTTTTCTCGGTTCTTGTGACTCTTTAACTTCATGTCGACAATACAGATAGGCTATTCCGACACTCTTTCCAAACATGGCTTCTAGATGGCTGATAACAGCGAATGTTAGCACTGTTTTGCCTACGCCAGGAGGTCCGGTACAGTAGATTGTCTTCTTGCGCGAATTCAGCCAGCTCTGGAATGCCGCTAGCTGTAAGAACCACTGACAGGTTCCTGCTGCATGCGAATCTCCAATAGAGCTGTGGTAGCTGCCATGGTCGGTTGCTGAGAGCCTCTGAGAATTTATCTGTGTTTCTGGTCGGAGTTGTACTGAATAAGTTCATCCGCTTGCGTCTGAATATCTGTCACGTCTCTCGAGATATGCGCAACCTGGACCTTAACTACGGTTGATCAGTAACAAGTGATTATATAGAGAGGAATGTTTAGATAAAAGTGATGGATTAATAAAGTGACAGTCACGAGAGCTAAACACGCTGTCGATCTAAATAAGTACGATAGCCACTTACTTTGCTCGATCCGCCCAGCCCATGGTGGCTCTTTTTTTACTTTCTCTACCTTGAGAATGTGAAGTAACTCTCTTGCATATGCCGCTGCCATAAGAGCCGCATATCGACGCCAATCGTCGTTCTTATGCGAGTCGGAATAGTTGCAAATTCCTCGGATAACAAGGCAGGGAAAACTGTTCATCAACCCAGCAGCCTCCATTTCAAAGCATAGGACATTCAGAGTTGGGTCCTTAGAGTATCTGTCCCTATCTTCGGCATTCTTCATAATAGAGTTTGCCGAAGCAATGGTGCCATAGTGTATAGAGGTAATACGGTCTTTGGGCCGTAGTTGGCGTTTAACCAATCCTTGTTCTTGACAACCTGCGCAGTTCTCTCCACCTTGATGAGGATAGTCGGTACGGTATAATTGATCTTTAGCTGGGCGCTGATAGCTAGGAATCCCCTTCATCAAATCGACATGTTCGGCGATCTTGTCGGGCTTTCTTAGGTCCTCGTACCGTAGCCACATGGTTTGGATTGCCGTGAGTAAAACCGTGGGAGGAGAATTCAGATGACCGGTTTCCTTGAATAACCCTCCGTTTAGCCGCTTCCCAAAATCATACTGGATTACCCCTCCTTGATTATCACTAGGCTGGCTGACGACAATGTCGCCTAGTCTAATGTCATTTTTCGTGGATGGAGCGCCTCCTCCTATGCCGACCAACAACGCGAACCTTGAGTTCACGAATGAGCGTAACATATCTTTAGCCACGTCGGTAGCGGGGCTGGTGCCGCATCGGCCCGCCGGGAGACATGCAATGACCACATTGTGCCCATTAATACGGCCACACAGGCAGTTGATGGTATAATTGCGTTCAGAGGCTTCGGGGACGTCAAACTCCCGGTCCAGCATGAAGGATGCAGCCAAATATTCTTCCTTTAAGGCGCAAATCCAGCCCACCGTATATTCTTCGCTGGATGGGTTCCGCGTCGTGGGCAAGCGAGCGCTTTCTTCGTTGGATGGGCCAGGCATTATTTGAACTGACAGTGTGAGATGGGTTCTAAGTGCAAATATAAGTCTTCGTGACGTGATCTGCTGTGCAAAGCTCTTGATATTTTTCTAACATGGAAAGGAGGGCGTGTTCAAGTATTACGAGGCGTAGATCAAGCATGGGGAAGGACTAGGAGAATCAGCCATTTGTGTCAAGCCAGTTCTAATGTGACTCAAACTTACCTTACCCTGGGTCAATGCGGGGTAACAAGCAGGCATTTAACCGCTGATATCATCGACCTATGTGATTGGATGGGGCCAATCCTCTCGGGCAGCAATGCGTCTCATGTATGAACTCTGGAGTGCC
>JAFEME010000488.1:0-22058 GCA_018831755.1 Niveomyces coronatus
CCCCCCCCCCCCCCCCCCCCCCTCTTTTGAGCCATACGCTCTGCTCTCTCTTTTCCTGGCTGCGCAAAAAGAAACCAAAAAAAAAAGGAAGATGGCCTCCCTGGTCGACAACGCGCAGATCAAGCAGGCCCAGCTGCTGAGCCCGCTGCCCTTCCACTTTCGTGCGTACGTCTGGCCCTTTGCCATCGTCTGGCCCGTCTTCCTGCGATACTTCCTCACCCCGGAGCTCTACGACCGGCACATTGGCGCCCCCGAATGGACCTTTGTCTGGGTCGGCTCCATCGTCACCGTCCAGTCCCTCGTCTGGCTGAGCACCCACTGGAGCGTCAACCTCGATGCCGCCTTCACGGCCAAGTCGGCGGGGTCCATCCAGGACGCGCAGCTCATCAAGGTCATCCCCGTCGCAAATGCCGGCTCCGCCGAGATTTGCAAGCTGGTTCGCGACAAGGTGAGTGCCGGCTTTGACCTTTTGTCCTGCATGAGGAACAAGCGGGAGGAGATGAAGCTGGCTGACATGTGTGCTGCACGCGCGATGAATGACAGGCTGGTGGAAAGACAAACACGTCTTTTCTCTTCCAGAAGCGTCGGTTCCTGTATAAACCCGAGACTAAGACGTTCGATACTCTGAAATATGCCATCGATTCCGAGCCGAAACCCCTTATTCGCGACTTTCAGTCGTCGCGCGGTATCGACAAGAAATCAGAGCTCGCCCGCATGCAACACCACTACGGTTCCAATACCTTTGACATCCCCGTACCGACTTTTACCGAGCTGTTCAAGGAGCACGCCGTGGCGCCATTCTTTGTCTTCCAAATCTTCTGTGTCGGCTTGTGGATGCTGGACGACTACTGGTACTATTCCCTCTTCACGCTCTTCATGCTCGTCGCCTTTGAGAGCACCGTCGTGTGGCAGCGCCAGCGTACCCTGACCGAATTCCGAGGCATGAGCATAAAGCCCTACGACATGTGGGTGTATCGTGTCGGCGCGTGGACCGAGGTCCAGAGCGATGCGCTTCTGCCTGGCGATCTTGTCTCTGTGACCCGAACCAAGGACGATAGCGGTGTTGCCTGCGACATGATTCTCGTCGAGGGCACTGCCATCGTGAACGAGGCCATGCTCTCAGGAGAGAGCACTCCCCTACTCAAGGACTCCATTCAACTGCGTCCCGCTGACGCTAATCTCGATGTCGATGGTCTTGACAAGAACGCTTTCCTCTGGGGAGGCACCAAGGTTCTTCAGGTCACCCATGGGACCGCCGACCAGGAGAAGCCTATTGTTGCCTCAGGAGTGCCCCCGCCCCCGGACAACGGCGCGATGGCAATCGTCACCAAGACTGGGTTCGAAACGTCCCAGGGAAGTCTTGTCCGCACCATGATCTACTCCACGGAGCATGTATCGGCCAACAACGTGGAAGCCCTACTGTTCATCCTTTTCCTCCTTATTTTCGCCATTGCCGCCTCATGGTACGTTTGGGACGAGGGCGTACGCAAGGATCGCAAGCGCTCCAAGCTTCTTCTCGATTGCGTCTTGATTGTCACCAGCGTCGTTCCTCCAGAGCTTCCAATGGAGCTCAGTCTCGCTGTTAACACCAGCCTCGCGGCGTTGGCTAAACTTGCCATCTTTTGTACCGAGCCCTTCCGTATTCCTTACGCGGGCCGCATCGACATTGCTTGCTTCGATAAGACTGGAACGCTGACGGGCGAGGATCTCGTTGTCGAGGGTATTGCTGGTCTCGGTCTGAACCACTCGGACGTTGTTGATCAGAAAGAGGCCGATGGTGCACATTCCACCATTATTTCCGTAAAGGGGGCAAGTATCGAAACGCAGCTCGTCCTGGCCACGGCCCATGCCCTGGTCAAGCTTGACGAAGGCGACATTGTCGGAGATCCCATGGAAAAGGCTACCCTCACCTCTCTTGGCTGGACTTTGGGTCGCAAGGACGTGCTGTCCAGCACTGACAAGGCTCAAGGTACCGTTGGTAGCGTGCAAATCAAGCGTCGCTTCCAGTTCTCTTCTGCTCTTAAGCGCCAGAGCTCCGTTGCCATGGTCAATGGTACCAACACCAAGACGGGCGAGAGGCTCAAGGGTACTTTCGCCGGCGTCAAGGGTGCTCCCGAGACCATCATGAAGATGCTGGTCGAGGTTCCCGCTGATTACGAAGAGACTTATAAATACTTCACGCGCAAGGGCTCCCGCGTCTTGGCACTCGCCTACAAGCAACTTACCGTCGACTCGGAACTTGGTGCCGGCAAGATCAACGACTTGAAGCGCGAGAATGTCGAATCCGAATTGACCTTTGCTGGCTTCTTGATTCTTCATTGTCCCCTCAAGGAGGACGCCAAGGAAGCTGTTCAGATGCTCAACGAGAGCAGTCATCGCGTCGTCATGATTACCGGCGATAACCCCCTGACTGCTGTGCACGTCGCTCGCGAAGTCGAGATTGTCGACCGCGATGTTCTGATTCTGGATGCTCCCGAGGATGACAGGGGTGCTGAGCACCTCGTCTGGCGCAGCGTCGATGACCGAATTACTATCCCCGTTGACCCTTCCAAGCCCTTCGATTTAAAGATTGTCAAAGAAAACGATCTCTGCGTCACTGGATATGCCCTGGCCAAGTTCTATGGCAAGTCTGGCTGGAACACTCTCATCCGTCACGCTTGGGTCTACGCTCGTGTTTCGCCCAAGCAGAAGGAGGATATTCTCCTCAGCCTCAAAGACATGGGATACTATACTTTGATGGCCGGTGATGGTACGAATGATGTTGGCGCTCTCAAGCAGGCACACATTGGTGTTGCTCTCCTCAACGGCACGAAGGAAGACCTGACACGCATCGCGGATCACGCACGCAACACGCGGCTCAAGGACATGTATCAGAAGCAATGTGATTTGATGAAGCGCTTCAACCAGGCGCAGCCACCCGTCCCCATTCTCATCGCTCATTTGTATCCTCCTGGCCCCAGCAACCCCAACTTTCAAAAGGCTATCGAACGCGAGGCCGGCAAGAAGGGCGTCACCGTCGGGGAGTATGTCAAGGCGGCTGGCCATCCCACCGAGACCATCACGTCCCCCGCAGCGCAGCAACTGATCAACTCAAACGACCCTCGCGGCGCCCGCCAAGCAGCCGCCCAGGCCAAAGCCGCCAGCTTCGCGGACAAGCTCTCCTCGGGCATGATGGAAGCGGAGCTCGGCGACGACGAGCCCCCAACACTGAAGCTCGGCGACGCATCCGTGGCGGCGCCCTTCACCTCGAAACTGCGCGATGTCATTGCGATCCCCAACATCATTCGCCAAGGTCGCTGCACGCTGGTCGCTACCATCCAAATGTACAAGATTCTCGCTCTCAACTGTCTCATCTCTGCCTACTCCCTGTCGGTGCTGTACCTCGAAGGTATCAAGTTTGGCGATACGCAGTACACCATTAGTGGCATGCTCATGTCGGTCTGCTTCCTCAGCATCTCTCGCGCCAAGGTCGTCGAGGGGCTCAGCAAGGAGCGTCCGCAGCCCAACATTTTCAACATTTACATTATCGGCTCAATCTTGGGCCAATTTGCCGTGCACATCGTGACTTTAATCTACATCGCTCGTTTGTGCGAAAAACTCGAACCGTACGTCGGGGTCTTCGTGCAGCTCGCTTCCCCGTCACTAGACCGCTAATCTGATTCTTCATAGACGCTCTTCCGATGTCGATCTCGAGGCCGAATTCGAGCCGTCGCTCCTCAACTCGGCCATCTATCTCCTCCAGCTCGTCCAGCAAGTCTCGACATTCGCCATCAACTACCAGGGCCGCCCGTTCCGTGAGGCGCTCACCGAGAACAAGGCCATGTTTTACGGCATCGTCGGCGTGTCCGGCCTGGCTTTTGCCTGCGCGCTCGAGCTCGTCCCCGACATCAACCAGGGCATCAAGCTCGTGCCCTTCACCGAGGAGTTCAAGCTGAAGATGACGGTGTGCATGGCGCTCGACTTCGTCGCGTGCTGGGTCATCGAGGTGGTGCTCAAGTCGCTCTTCAGCGACTACAGGCCGCGCGACATTGCCGAGCGCCGCCCCGAGCAGCTCGCCCGCGAGGCGGCGCGGAAGAAGGTCGTCGCCGACGCCAAGGTTGCGGAGGAGGAGAGGGCGCGCCTAGAAAAGGTGGCCGAGTTTGAGCGCAAGGTCGAGGAGCGCAAGAGGCAGCTCCAGGACTGGCGCGCCGGGCGGCAGCAGCAACGTCAGCAGCAGTGAACGCGCACGAGCAAGAACAGGATAGAAGAGACGTTGCCCCCCGGCAGGGGCCATGAGGTTTCTTGTATAGTAAAGTAAAGTAAAGCAATATGTGTGTTGAAGGAATATGTCCTCATTGCAAAGAGAATGGCAAGATATGGGAATGTTGATACGGGCGGCCGGGGTGCCTTTGAGCAAGATTTTGCACACGCAGAGAACGAGATTCAGATACATCAACTATGCATAGAATAAAATTTCTTCTTCTTCTTTTCGTCATTATGAGTATCTGGACTCTGATAAACCACCATAAAGCAAAATGGGCCAACATTAGTATACCAAACCCTTTTCACTAAACATCACCATCATTGAGACATCTATAAAACGGTTCATCAAAGATTGATATTGAAGACATGAGCAAAACAGATGAAGAGATTAGGCAGGAGCCGTCGGCGCAGAGCCCATAAGCCTCTGACTTTCTTTCCCGACTTAGTCATAGCTCAAACTCATTTTCGCTCTCGTGGTATTCTAAACCTAAAATTGCATCTCTCATGTTTCCCTTCCTTCATCTTACATATCCTTTTTGTATTGTCGTTTTCATACAGACGCCCGTCCCTAGATATTGCACCAACTTCAGCCTGCCGCATTGCCGCAGGTGCCAAGGTCGGATTTTTGCAGACTCGACAGGGCGCGATTAGTTGCCGGGGTTGGAGGCGACAAAGGCAACACCCTTTTCAATGTTCTTCTTGAGGTCACCAATGCAGGCATCGAGGAGACCCTTCTCAGTGGCGTCAACGTTGCCGACGGGAAGAATGTTCTTGACACCGTCGGGGCCAAGCTCGACCTTGGAGCTGAAGAACTCGATGCCCTGATCCTTGTAAAGGGGCGATTCGACAAAAGTAGGCTCGATGACCTTCTCGCCAGCGGCGGCGCGAAGGAGAGAGTCGGCCATGCGGGCGCCAGCCATGGCCATGGAGAGGGTGGCAGAGCCAGCGCCGTCCTTGGCCTTGACGACCTCGTCACCACCAAACTGGACACGCTTAACGAGCTCGGCGTCCGAGCTCAGATCGGGGTGGCTGCTCTGGCTGAAGAGAGGGACAATAGTGACACCAGAGTGTCCACCGACAACGGTGATGTTCTCATCCTTGGGGTCAGTGCCCTTGATCTGGGAGACGAAGCGGCTGGCGCGGACCACATCGAGAGTGGTGACACCGAAAAGGGTCTTGGGGTTGTAGACGCCACGGGCCTTGAAGACCTCGGCGCAGATGGGAACAGTCGAGTTGACGGGGTTGGAGATGACGAGAGTCTTGGCCTTGGGGGCAGACTTAGCAACAGCCTTGGCGAGATCGCGAACGATGGAGGCGTTGGTGTTGAAGAGATCGTCACGGGTCATGCCGGGCTTGCGGGGGACGCCAGCGGGAATCAGGACAATCTCGGCATCCTTGAGGCACGAGGCGAGGCCTTCGGGGGTAGGCTCGTAGCCGGTAACCTTGGACTTGGTGTTGACGTGAGAAATGTCGGCAGCGACACCTAGAAAAGCGACAAGTCAGCTTCGGCGAAAGGTAGGAGTGCATTGAAGAACAACGCAGCGCATATGTTGCTTGCGCGAATGGGAAAGAAAAACGCAGCTACAGAAGCTGGAACTTTTTGAGCTTTATACGTACCAGGGCCGCCACGAATGTCGTATAGAGCGAGATCGGTGACACGGGGGTTGAGCTTGAGCAGCAGAGAGAGGGGCTGGCCGATACCGCCGGCAGCACCGAGAACAGCAACCTTGGAGAGCTGCAAGTGTCGAGGGTTAGCTATGGGTAAGGCGACGAGACATGTGTGGCTGGCTGTGGTCGGTGATTGGCAGCAAGGCGCCGAGAAAAAATCCGGAAGGGGGGCAGGGTAGATGGATAATGATGGGAGAGAGGTTGGAAAGGGGTGCTTACGTTGCGAGCTGAGGCGGAAAAGGCCCGGCTTTGAATTCTTGAAGCAGCGAGCATGGTGAGGAGAGTGATGGATGGGATGGATGGGTTGGACGAGGTCAATTGAGGATGGTTGTGAAGAAGGCAAGGTACAGGTTGATTGATGGGTGACGGGAAAAGCAGGTTGTGGTGTTTTTGCTTGCTTCCAGCCTGGCCGCTTCAAGCCTGTTCAGTGCATACAGTACACCACCAAGATGGATGGGGCGGCACGGAAAGGCAGAAAAGCCGACGCCTGGCTACGAATCTGCAGACATATTACTAGAGGTAGTTTAGTAGTAGAGGTACTGTACTCATAAAGTACCTCACCTGGAACGCACGGGTACCTGGCCATACACCCGCCATCTATTGGCCGAAAAAAAAAAAAAAAGGCCACTTCACCCCATCTTTTACCATGCTTTTGACGCAGCAGTTCTTTTGTCTACCTCTTGCCCGCCTCTTTGTCGCATGAGATGAGCCAAAAAAAAACCCAAGGTAATATACATAGGTACAGTACATACAGTCTATCAATGATGGTGGAGTCGGGGATCACAGTCGCCTAAAAAGGATGTACCTCTTCCAATTGCAGCTGCCTATTGGCCCGGCAGGTACCAGCTGTCCTCCGTAACGTATCAAGCCCGTAGTAGGTAGGTAATTCTAACACGCTCCCGCTTAGTACTGTACCTAGTGCCTGGTAGTACCTGTTCGCAAAACACGCGAGTTCTCCGTGCAAGTCACCGTGCTCTCTGTACTGTCCGGCGGCCTTTTGCCGTCTTCCGGGAGCGACAGGGCTCGGCGGTTGTCGGAAGCCTTTGCGCCTGTATCTACCGAGCAAAATAAACAGGCAAAGAGGAAGTACAGACCAACTCACGATGATGATAGTCCAAACGCTGCACGAGTCTAGTGTCGCCCCGTCTCTATATGAATGATGATTGAACCCCCCACCCCCTGTAATTATTACTACAGCACTCGCCCTGTCAGCCAATATTAGCGCTTCTGTACTCTGTGGTTGTCAACAAGTGGATGTCGATTACATACGATCATGGCTTGGCAAATGTGCTGGGCCGAGATTGATAATATCTTTGACAGATATTGACTACAATCTAAGCCTACTGAAAGAAGAAAAGGAAAACGACGAGGCAAAAATGAAGCTCGTAGTGCCTCTTATTTCCACTCTATCTGGTTCATCTTCGCGCAATCCTGCTAGCTCTGTGGCTCTCGCACAGTACTGCATACACCAGCTCTTAACTGTACTGGACCGCCTGTGTAGTGCCCAAGGGTACTAAGGCAGCCTACCATGAATAAGTACCTAGTTACTACATATTTCTATATCCCTCTACTACATCCAACCAGTGAATAGAAGATCTGCCTGCAGTCGGGATTGATGTTTAACTGACATCAAAGCCTTCTAATTAAATGATTAGAGCCTTTTTTGCACCCTATGTAGCTACATCATAGCTTCTTTGAACGTGATAACTACTATGTATTGAAGTGCCCCCCCCCCCTTTCCCCATCTCTTCGGCGAGTGACGCATACATGCAAACAATCTCGAGTCCCAGTCCTCTACATTATAACAATGGGTGCCGCAGAGCACGGTCTGGCGGGGCGTCCTCATCAACACTACAAACACAGCTGCAAACAGCAACTACAGCGTTAATTAAGGCGTCACCACCCGTCCAACTCGATCGTGACATGTCTTTGCTGGCACAGCTCTCCCAGCTCCTGCCCATTCCCGACGAGGAGCTGCAGCAGGTGCTCGACTACGCTCAGACGCTGCCCAAGACCCAGGCCGCCGCGCATTTCACCGACCTCCTCGGCGACTCGCCGCCCGCTGTCGACTTCATATCCTCCTTCAACGCTCGGCGTCGCGACGCGCCCGCGCCCACGCGGAGGACAGCAGCCTCGTCTGCTGCCTCCACTCCTCCCACCTCCGACCGCGACGCTGTCCCAAGGCCGAGACGCGCGGCCAAGAAGAAGAAGGCTCAGCTGCACACACCCCAGGCCCGGCTCGTCGACTCGTACATTGGCCCCTCGGCGACAGCCTACAACAAAAAAGATACAGATCTAGAGTACATCTCTCAGCGCGCCAGTGCGCCCACGAGCAACCACCCCTCCAGGCCAGGCACCCCACAAGCGCCGGCCGCCGCATCCTCGTCCACCCAGCCCAAGCAAGCTGCGAGGCAGCACGCGTCATCTGCAGGCACTCTGATATCGGACTCGCTCCAGCCGCCAAAGTCGAAATCCAATCCAGGCACCAGGAGCTCCACCCCGAAGCCAAAGAACAGCAGCAGCAGCAGCAGTAGCAATGCCGCAACCAAGATCTCCATATCTGGCGGCACGCCGATGGCCGGGCAGTCGACGGCGCTCGCCGACCTCGACGCCGCCATCCGCGCCCTCGAGGTGTCCACCAACCCCACGCTCGACGACCCCCGCTCGCGCCGGTGCAACTGTGTCGCCACGCGGCACCCGCTGCAGACGGCGGCGCCAAACTGCCTCTCGTGCGGCAAGGTGATCTGCGCCAAGGAAGGCCTCGGCCCCTGCACGTACTGCGGCTCTGCGCTCCTCTCCCCGGACGAGGTGCAGACCATGGTCCGCGAGCTCAAGGAGCAGCGCGGCAAGGAGCGCATGGCCGTCAACGCCAGCACGCATCGGCGCGCCGAGGTGTCGCAGAAACCCGCGCCCTTCTCCCAGCCCCGCGGCCACTTCGGCACTGCCGCCGTCGAGGCCGGCCCGTCGCTGGCCGAGGCCGCCGCCAAGGCACGCGAGCACCGAGACAAGCTGCTCAACTTTCAGGCGCAGAACGCAAAGCGTACAACGGTGCGGGACGAGGCGGCCGACTTTGACGTCTCGGTCGCCATGGCGACGAACGGATCCGGCGGGCGAGGGGGCGGAAGCATGTGGGCGAGTCCCGAGGAGCGCGCGCGCGAGCTCAAGAGGCAGCAGAAAATCCTGCGAGAGATGGAATGGAACGCCAAGCCCGAGTACGAGAAGCGACAGCAGGTCGTGAGCATCGACCTGGTCAAGGGTCGCGTGGTGCGCAAGATGGCGCCGGTCGAGCGGCCGCAGACCCGAGACGACGACGACAACGAGGGAGAAGACGCCGGCGGCGAGGAGACGATTCTTTCGCGCGCGAACGCACCATCGACGGCCTTGACCGGCCGACACGGCTCAGGACATGCCGGCGGCGCCTTCAGCAGCAATCCGCTTCTGGGCTCACTGCTGAAGCCCGTCTTCAAAGCCGACAAGGGCAAGGGCGCGGCAGCCGCAGACGGCGGCGGCGACGATGGCGGCGACAAGGACGCGGCGCGGCAACGCCGCGAGCAGAGACGGGCGTGGCGGCGCGTGCAGGACGACCAGGAGGACAACGAGGGCCTCATTCTGGACGGCGGCATCCACGGCCACGCTGTAGGCGATGAGCCTGGTTGCGGGTAAGGAGTCTGGGCGAGATCAAGGCACGGGGACAGAGAGGAAGAGCAGAGACATTGCATCGCATAGGTGGGACAGACGAGGACCCAGGTTTGCGTATGGACATGGCCGGGGGAGGCGTCTGGCAAAAGAATAGACAAGGGTGTTGGGCATGCAAGATTCGGGAACTTCGAGAGATACGATTCTCACGGCGAACGGTTGCACACACTTTCATCCGTCTCACCACGCTAAAAAAAAAAAACGTTGAGCATCGAGACACTCAATAAATTACAAAGAAATGGCTAAAAAAAAAGAAAATAAACGAAATCCCCAGGAATACCCACCATCCCGAGGTACAATGTACCCCTTCTTGTGTATCGAGCTCAAGGCAGACGGAGAATAATCTCTATCTGACGTATAGTGACCAGGCCAAAACAAAAATGCCTATTCCTTCCCTAAAGGATTGATTTAAAAAAATTACATTGATAATATCGAACCAAGCAGCCCAGTTCGTGAGAAAGCCGTCAATGTTCCCAAAAGCATAGATCCTCCTCTCTTCTAATAATTAAGTATTTGACGAAATTGAAAGACGCAACATGTCAGAGGCCAGCTGACAGATTCGGAATCTCCGAGAGGACACTTGATCTCGGTTAGCCCGAAAGATAGGCACCCTCACTTTGCAAATATGCGCGTACGGAAGGTGGCGATGCGAGACATCTACCTGTCGATTCGAGACGGCCACCAGGCTATTTTCGACTCAGCAAGGACAGTGTGGTTTGGCAGCATTTGAGTGCCTATACAACCAGCACAAGCTTACTAGACGCGCTTCGCCTTACGCTTGCGCGGTAGACCTTGAGACTTGCGATCCTGGATGTCCACCTCGGCGAGCCACCTGCTAGCTTTGACGAGCTGGACAATATTGATGACGTTCTTGGCAAACATGATTGGAAAGCTGATTCCGGCGAGGATCCAGGGGACCGTTGAATCCATCTTGTTGGCACGGGCGAGCTCTAGGGCGGCAGCACTGAATGGATCAGGGAAGATTTGTTTGAGAAGCGAGGCATTCACGGGGGCTCCTGGTTGGATGTGAGTGCCGCTCGTCTCCTCCACAGTCTTGATCAGGTGGGGCGAGAGCAGAGGCGACGAGAATGAGAGAAGGTAAATGGCAATGAAGAAGAGCTCGTTGAGGCCGCAGACCAAGAAGAGCACAGTCTGCCAAAAGGGGAGAAACAGTCAGTAAGCGCCAACATTGCATGTCAAATGTCCAGAAACGACACGTGGCGAATACAAACCTTGTTGGTATAGTAGAGGTTTAGAAGCCAGCTCTTGCTCTTGTCGATCTTCTTGTGGCTCGAGTCAGCGCCGCCGATAACCAGCGTAACATACATGTGCATGTAGTGGCTGGAGAAGTCGAGAGCGATCAAAGCTTGAAATAGTATGGCCCAACGAGGAAAGGCGGAGGAGAGAAAGACGAGAAGGCACGAGGTGGTGCAGCGATCGGTCACCATGTCCAGGACAGCGCCGAACCGCGTGGACTGCTCGAAGGCACGAGCAAGGTAGCCATCGAGGGCATCAAGCAGACATGAGATGCTGTATAGAAATGCGCAGGTTCGTGGGTGTAGAGGCATATAGTAGAGCGACGCAACAGCGAGGACGATTCGCGAATACCCTAGAAACGTGTTAACAAGCGCGTCGGCGACATGAGGTGGCAAGTATGCGCGCGGCAAGACGCACCGATGAGATTTGGCCAGAAAAGAAAAATGTTCTCTTGCTCTTCGTTGCCTTGAGGAGCAGCAGCGCGCTCGGAGAGTGCAGAGCCGTTGCCATTCACCGCGAGGGCGCTGTTGGCTTGGGAGGAATGTTCGTCGTCGGAAGAGGCGTGAGCCTCGCGGTTTCGGGCGGAACGTCGTCTTGCGGATCGAGCTGACATTATGCTTGCAGGAAACAAGACAGAGCAAGGATGCGAAGGAGCACTTGACCGACTAGATGAAGAATGATGTCGTCTCGCGAGGGGGTGACGTTGCGTGCCAGCAATGTCGTCAGTGTGCCGGCAGGCCCGGTGCTTCCGTCGAGTGTTGGGCAACAGGGTTTCTTTCTTTTGAGGCGCAAGACGCGAGAGGACAGTGCGTGCCGCCGTGGAGAGGAATATTCAGACAAGTGACTGGAGAGGAGAAGGAGAAGAGGAAGAAGAATGAGCAGGTGAAATTCGTCCAGAGACTGGATAGATAATGAGTGGACAAGAAGCGAAGGCGATGGCGGGGTGAAGAAGGGGGAAGAGTAGAAAAAAAAAGTGATTGATGGATGGGCTTCAGGGTCCAAGAAGCATGAAAATGTAAAACAAGGCCGCGGCTCCAGCTTTCAGGTACCTGGCTGTCGAGGGGTGGACAAAAGTAACTGCCGGGCCAACCAGTGTTGAGGTCAAACTAAAAGCGTCAGCTTTTTTGGGTTTCGCACGGCCAGGTATCTGCAGCGCGGCGGGTCCGACCTGTAGCGATAACGATAAGGGGGAGGGAGGCAGCCCTTTTTCATTGGCACTGTAGACTGCACTGTAAGGTGCAGTAAGCACGTCGCTGTATGTAATTGGTTCATTCGGGAGTACAGTATGCTCCCCAGGTGCCAGTCGTGCATGGCAGGTAACGAAGCGGATATACTGTAGGATAAATGGATTCCTCGCACTGTTCTCGCACTGGCTCCTCATAGCAGTGGCAAGACACCAAGATGGTTGCGCAACGTACATGTAAGTATACAAGTGTACGTATGTCATTAATCAGAGATTATCGCTACCGCATTCTCTCAGCACTTTCATGATCATGGTGGGCTTGCGCTCGGTAGATTAAGAAGTTTGCTGCTCTCGCGGCATGCTAGAAAAAAGCCCCAACCTCGCCCGGTGCTAGGGACCCCAGGCTGGTAGTGAGGCTCGGTTCAGTGTAAGAATTCTATGGGCAGATGTGCTTTCTTTTTATATGTTTTCTTTTTCTTTTTCTCATACTGCTTGCTCTTTTTGTTTTTCTTACGAATTAATTCCTCATGATTAAAAAGGCGTCGCAAGATGTTCCTACAACATATCATGGACCGTCGGCATCCACAATATCATCAGCAACGCAAGACACGCAGTCGAGAAGTGATTCTTGCCTGAATAACGATGAGATGTGATATCAGCCGCAGATGGAGGATCAAGTGGGTGCAGTGACGCGTATGTCTCTCGCTCCTACAATGACGACGCTGCCCGCTGTCGAGACTGTAGATAAAAGCGAAAAAGCAACGACTGCGTCATTATTAGTTCTGTTTTCGGCATGGGCCCAGAAGAAGAAAAAAGAAAAGAGAAGACCGTCTGATGCGATATGTTACATGCAGCAACGTTTCCCGACCACTCTCAAGCGGGAGACTGATCGTCCCGCGGATGTCTAGCTTTTTTGCTGGATGCCTCACTTGCGGCGCAATGCATATGCATGCACTGTACATACATGTACTGCAACGCCAGGACCGAGGAGCCGCTGAGGACTCTACTGGTTGTGATGTGGTTGTAGCGGCATTTTTTCCCCGGCAGCAGACTCGCATGTTGCCCACCCTTCTTCGCACGAGTCTCGTTTTTGACTATGTTGATGTGCGGCCATTGTTCGGTCTTTTTTTTTTTTTTTGCCCGCATGTGTTGGTATGCAGTGTGTCGCATTCGATGGGGATTTACGATGGGTTGAAAACCCTCAACGATGCAGTGCGGCGTTCATGTTGCAGGCAAATGGCCGGTATAGTTCTGAGAGTCAGAGCTTGTCTGCTGTATGTCGATGGATGGTTCAGGTATTATGCGGCAACTCGGTGTGCAAAAAGGCTGTAGTCGAGGACGAGTGGAACGAGTGGACGGAAAGTAATAGCGCCACTGCTATGGCTGTGGCTATTGTGCAGGGGCAAGGTGGGCCGCTGATGTGCAAGTTTACTACAGGTAGTACCTACAGCTACTCTGGCACTCTAGTACTAGGTACCGGGCAGTACAGTAGTACTGAGAGGTTAGGTAGTAGTACCCTCTGGTGCCTGCATCGATGCACTGTAGTCTGTAGAATGACGGCCTGACAATCCGTGTGCCCGTCGACCCGTCTGAGTGACAATAGCGCGGAAAACCAAGGGGCCGTGCATGAATCAATGCGAGGGTGAGATTGCCAGAAGCTTCAACAAGAAGAAATAAATGAGCTTCATGAGCAATTCTCGCAGGCTACTAGTAAAGCTACGTGTGCAGTGTAGTTGTAGTGTAAACATGCATGCTGTAGGTACTACCACCTACTGCGGCGTACATATGGTACAGTACATGCGCCGTCCGGTAGTAGTAGTGGCGTGCATTCCTTTCAGATAGCAGCCCCGTACTGCAATCAGGCCATCTACAGTATCCGTCCGACTGTATATCTACTGTACGATATGTCGCTGCCTAGCGCTCCAGAAGATCATGGAAATATGTCCGGGGGTGCTCACTCAGAGCCGAGTGGGCGCGAGCCCGTCTATTGGTTCGTTGTGTTTCCGTTTTCCCGTTGTCGATATTACTGGCTGCCTATCTATAGCCCCCTTCTATGTATGGCCTACACATTCATGCATGGTCAATGTAAATGTCGCTTGACCGCCACGGACATGTTTGATGTTTAAAGCATATGACCATCAGTCGGCTAGTAGATATTTCGTAGAGCTGCTTGCTCCCTGTCGAGAAGCGATACTGTGCCTGTCGATCAGCTTGTATCGCACACTGACATTTACGGACACATACTACTACTATTCGGCTAGTACCTAGTAGTAGTACCAATTTACGGTTGTAGGTGGTACTAGTGATTGACCACCTATATGTACATACATACAGTACATAGCAACTAACCTACCGAGCATTTTACAGTGCATCGTACACACTGGCTACTACGGTAGGTAGGGATATAAACACCGCGCCGTCTTGCCGATTTCTCCTTTCAGCAGAGGATTACTCGGACTGGTTTGTCAGTAATATGCAACATCTAATCTGCACCTTCAACCGCCGTGCTTTCCTACTTGTTCACGTCCCGCGCCCGTTCTCGCCGATCCTTGTCCAAGTAATGTGGCACTCACCGTATGTATGTGCGCGCCTCGTCCCGCTAGTTCAGTTATGCCTTGTTAGCCGCGCCGCTTCTCAGGCCTCCCGCCTCCCCCTCACACACCCCTCCTTTTTCCCCTCCCCTCCCCCATTTGCCCCTCCGAGACGGTACTAATAACTGCTGTCGGAGGGGTCAGGGCGTTTGCATGCTGGAAAAGCCACTCTAACAGTACCTTGTCATGCGGTGGCCAAAAAAGGCTGCCCTTCTACTGCATCTTCTGCCATAGCTGATTCGGCAGGTTTTTTTGTCCACCCCTTGCTTGTACATGCTGCACAGTCCCTCCCCTCCTGGCCCCTCCTGGTCGACTCGCAACACCCCCATCCGGAGTTGGACCTCTTTCTTTAAAAAAAAAAAATTATTTATTTGTTTCTTCTACTCGATAATGAAACCTGTCGCTCGTCGCGATAAAAAGTCACATCTCATAAGTACTGTCGCAGGATTCTCGCCATCCGAAACGACCCATCGCGGGGCCTAGACTTTTTTTACATCCCCAAGCCGCCGGATCCCAGCACAAGAGGGCAACGCAGATAACAAGGATTGCAACAAGGAGGGGAAAGCATGAAGAAAAAAGAAAACAGGAGCGAGAGAAAAAAGAAAAGGAAGAAGAAAAAAAAAAGTAAAAAAGATCAGATTGCCCGCACCCCCTCCCGTGCCTTGGCTGGCCCCATCTCGCGGCCGTCGAGGCGCTTTTCGCTTAGTTCAGATTTTGAAAACCTGCCCACCCGAACTCGGCCAGGCTTCCATCCGTACATCTAACCTCTCTCTTCTACCAGCTCCGTCTGTCGTGGTATAGGAGCAGCGCTCTCAGCACTGACCTGGAAGGCATCATTGCCTTCATCTTCTGGGCCTGGCCAATTGCTTCTAGCCCGCGGCCACTCCGATCCGACGCATGCTGGGCATACTTGGCCACCGTACACATACTAGACACTTCACATCACGGCATAATTCTGGACCGCCCTTCGCTCGTGCAAACTCTGCTCCACCACCCACCATCTACTCATTGTTTGCCCGCCATCGACTGAAATCTCACCTCAGCGTCCTGCCCGCCGCTTTGTTTTGCTTGGCGAATGAGTCTTGCATGAATCTTGTCGTCACGAGCCAACCACCAGCATTGCCCAGTCTTTGGATTTTGGTCTCGTTGGCAACAGTTTTTTTTTTCTTGTTTCAGGAAAGAAAAAGAGCAGAGATAAAAAAAAAAGGGAAAGAGGAAAGAAGCAAAGGAGAGTGTGGGAATCTCAACTACCGTAGCCATGGTGGCTCATCCTTCTCTCAAGGCTACCTTTGCCTCCAGGGCGACCACGGCCACGCACCCTCTCAACGCCTACCTGTTCAAGTTGATGGATCTCAAAGCCTCCAACCTCTGTCTGAGCGCGGATGTTGCCACGGCCCGCGAGCTAATTTACTTCGCCGACAAAATCGGCCCTGCCATTGTCGTGCTCAAGACACACCATGACATGGTAGCCGGCTGGGACTTTCACCCCGAGACCGGCACCGGCGCCAAGCTGGCCGCCCTGGCCCGGCGACACGGCTTTCTCATCTTCGAGGACCGCAAATTTGGTGACATTGGCAACACGGTAGAGCTGCAATATACCAGCGGCTCTGCCCGCATCATCGAGTGGGCGCACATCGTCAACGTCAACATGGTTCCCGGCAAGGCGTCCGTCACCTCCCTGGCCAACGCGGCCTCGAGGTGGTTTGAGCGCTACCCCTGCGAGGTGCGGACCTTGGTCACTGTCGGCACCCCCACCACGGACCATTTTGAGGGGGACGAGGGCGAGGACGAGCATGAGGACGAGCACCAGCGAGAGATGGGCAGAAGCAAAGAGGGCACCGCGACGGCGGTGACCAGCGCCGCCTCCAACAGCCAGGAACTGCCCCCCGGGTCGCGGAGGGATGACGGTCGCAAGGGCAGCATCGTATCCGTCACCACCGTCACACAAAAATACGAATCGGCGCTGTCGCCGCGGATGAGCAAAAGCATCGTCGAGGGCGACGAGTCGCTCTTCCCCGGCATCGAGGAGGCGCCCCTGGAGCGTGGCCTGCTCATCCTAGCGCAAATGTCCAGCAAAGGCAACTTTATGAACAAAGAGTACACGCAGGCCTGCGTCGAGGCTGCGCGCGAGCACAAGGACTTCGTCATGGGCTTCGTCTCGCAGGAGTGCCTCAACAGCGAGGAGGATGACGCGTTTGTGCACATGACGCCCGGCTGCCAGCTCCCTCCCCCCGGAGACTCCAAAGAGTCGCTCAAGGGCGACGGCAAGGGTCAGCAATACCAGACACCGCAGGACATTATTGGCACCGCCGGCTGTGATATTGCCATTGTGGGACGTGGCATCATCAAGGCTGGAGATCCTTTCGAAGAGGCGGAGCGCTATCGATCCGCAGCCTGGAAGGCATATACGGAAAGACTGCGATGATGACTGTTTTCTTTGATGTGGTCTTTGTCGGTTTATTTTTCATTTCTTACATCTATATGATTATACACACATATCTATCTATAGGGCTTGTTTGAGGAGGTCAATCATTCGGCCGCAAGCCATGGAAGGCTCGGTGTCCAATGCTCGGCGTCCACTGTTTCACGTCTTTTTTTTGTCCTCTTTTTTTAATTTCGGCAAGTTTTCTTCTTTTCTCCCCTTCTCTCCCTCTTCATTCTTTTCTTCACTTTTCTTCGCTTTATGGTTATATATTGGACAAGGTTCGGGAAACGGAAAACAGGGTATACTCTCTCAACGTCGATGATGCATATGAAGACTTCAACAAGCAAGATCCAAGAGCACGACTAAAGCAGCAGTTTACAATCATTAAGTAGACTGGCAAGATGATGGCCAACATGAGATGATGTGACAACTAAAAAGAGTTGGCCTCGGCTGGTGGGCCAAGACACCTTTTCGGAGGAACCAATGCGGGCATCTCATCCGGCATGGTCCCCCCCCCCCCCCCCCCCCCCCCCCGGTCCCCTCCAACTCTAAGGCTGCTGGTGGTGCCAATGACCCCGGGGTCGCGCGGGTGGCGCGGACTTAACGGTCGAAATCGAGAGTCCATGAGACGATTCGAGAGAGATGCACCTCTCCATGGGTTTTTCATGGTGAATGAGCCGGGGGCGGGGGGGAGGTCTCACGTCACGAATTCATTATTAATACACCAAGCTACCTTTTTCGTGCGATCGCCCGTCACGGTCTGGTCCCCGATTCGTTTAATAAAAGAAAGAATTTATCCTTCTTTTTTTTTAAGCCTTGACATGTACCGTATCCGCGCACCGAAACCCGCCCAGGACCGCGGTGAACCACTCTATAGCGCGGCACACGGCATCCCAGCATAGCCGGGCGGAGAGGATACCGACCGCTTCTTTGCTCCCAGTTTTTCTCGTTTACATTATTCGGTCTTTTTTTTGTCTTTTCCTAGATCTATTCTTTCGGGGCGGTTCTTTTCCTTTGCATTCTTAAAAAAAAAAAAAGAGGGCAGAACACGTTCTCACACCGTACACGCCACCACACAGCAGCGGCTCGGAATATGCTCGAGGTCCGCACGGAGCCACGGCCTCCGGCGAAGAAGCGCAGAAGAGTCGTCATTTCCTGCTTTGAATGTCACCGTCGAAAGCAAAAGGTGAGTTTCTCGTCTTGTTTGTTCTCCCCTCCCCTTCCGTTGCCCATAGCTTGCAGGCATGAGTGACGGCATTCAATCCCCCTCTCAGCCTATACGAGACCTCGCCAGCTAAACATTCCTCCTTCTCCTCCTCCCCCCGCCCCCAGTGTGACCGGGAGCTGCCCTGCGGCAACTGCACTGCCCGGAACCGAGCCTCGACGTGCGCATACGAAGCCGCCGCGCCCACAACTTCCAGAGAGAATGCCCGGCGCCACGGCCCTGGCAGCGCCGCCGCCACATCCGCCACCTCATCCTCCTCCCCGCCGACCAGGCTCGACGCCGGCGCCGGCAACGAGATGCTCTCCTCCATGGCCGCCGCGCTGGGCTACTCGCAGACGCGGCCCTCGACGCTGAGCCTCCTGCACACCATAGAGACCGCCGACGACGTCGTCCGCAGCGGCGACGCCGCAGCCAGGATCACGTCCACGACGACGAACTTCGACGCCGCGACGCGCGAAAAGTTCGCCGCCCTGGTGCGCCGGCTTCCCGCCCGGACGTACACCGACCGCCTCCTCGCCATGTACTTCCGCGAGCTCTACCCGCAGTACAACTTTGTCGACCGCGGCGAGTTCGGCGCGCAGCTCAACGAGTGGAACGCGCTCGCCGCCGGCTGCGACCCGGGCACGCTACGGCCGGCGATGCGCTTCTTCCCCGCGCTGCTCCTGCAGATCCTCGCCGCGTCACTGCTGCTGCTGCCGCCGGGCAAGCCGGACGCCGTCTTTGATCCGCTCAGGGGAGGCGGCGGCAAGACCTTTGAGGATGTGGCTAACGAGTACAGCGAGGCCGGCGCCGAGATTGTCTGCCTCTTTGGCAAGAAGGAGCTGGACGAAGTGACGGTGCAGGCCCAGTTTATGAGGTCCATCTTTCTCAAGTACATGGCCTGTGTCATTGAATGCGTAAGACAGATTCCCTGGTCTAAACCTTTTTGAACTTCCTCATCTTTTCAGACACACAGCTGAGTCTGGAGTAGTGGCACAGCATTGCAGCGGCGATACGCGACGCGCAGGAGCTGGGCATGCACCGCGACGCGCTGGATCCGAAGCCCGCAGACTCGAGCATCGAGAGCATAATACAGAACCAGTGGCGCATACAGAACCGCAGAAAAATGTACATGATACTCGTCTCGTGGTAAGCATCTTGGCCCAGCAGGCATCGCAGCACACCCCTCCTCAGGCCGCGGTCTAACCAGTTCTCTTCCCGGAAAATCCAGGGACGCCAACATGGCCGTCTTCCTCGGGCGGCCCGGGAGCGTCGTGCCGGCGCGCGACCTCCCCTCGCTCCCGATCGACACGCCCACGCCCACGCTCGACGACCTCTCCGCGACGCCGGTACGCCGCCGCGACGAGGCCGACAGCCCGCCGACGCTGCTCACGCGGCAGATCTACCTGTCGCGGATGAGCGAGGCGCTGCACCGGGTGCTGCGCCTGGAGGCCGAGGCCCCGCCGCACCCGGGGGACTTCTCCGCGGTCGACGCCGTGCACCGGCACATGGTCGCGCTGGAGGAGGAGAAGCCGGCGGCGTTCCGGCTGGTCGAGGGCGGCGGCGGCGACGACGGAGACGGCGAGGGCGTGGCCACGTACCGGCGCTGGGACGAGGACCCGGAGTGCTCGTCGTGGATCGGCGAGGCGCGGCTGCACCTGAGGCAGCTGCACTACTTCGGGCTGCTGGCGCTGCACCGGCCGCACATGTTCCACCGGCGGGAGAGCCGGCGGGCGGCGCTGCGGGCGGCGCTGGACATGCTCGCCGTGCAGCGCCGCACGTTCGACGGCCTGCCGCTCGCGCAGTGGCGCAGCTTCCACCTCTTCTTCGGCAGCTTCGACGCCGTCGTCGTTGTCGCCGCCGCCTTCATCCTGTTCCCGGGGGAGAGCGCGGAGCTGCGCGACTGCGCGGCCCGGCGCTTCCGCTGGGCCATGGACCGCTTCCGGGCGATCCGGGAGCACAACGCGGTGGCGCGCGCCGCGCAGGGCGTGCTCGCGGCGATCCAGGCGCGCTTCGACCGGGCCATCGGCATGGGGCCGCCGCTGGCGCTGCCGCCGCCGCCGTCGTCGTCGTCGCATGATCTAGCAGCGGCGACGACGGTGAGCCAGACACCCGAGCAAGGCGCCGGCAGCGCGACCACCACCACCGCGGGGGTGTCGTCGCCGGGGGTCGGGAGCGCGGAGGAGGACTTGTGGGCCGTCGCCGCGGGCGGGTGGGCGACGACGGCGGTGCCGGGCGACGGCGCCGCGCTCTCGTCGCTGGCGCCCATGTACCCGACCTCGGAGCTCTTCTACAACGACCTGTTTGCAAAGTACGGCGACGTGGCGCTGGACGGGTGCTGCGGGATGGGCGGCGCCGAGCCGCAGCCGCAGCCGCCGCCGTCGTCGTTTCAGGGCGACTATGGCGTGTCGTTTCAGTTTGGCGGCGGTTTCGCGTCGGACAATACGTTTTGGCAGTTTATGAACCAGTTTAATCCCGGGTTCCCGGGCTAGAAAGGAAGATGAGAAAGGAAAAATACAAAGCAGATGTTTCTTTTTTTATACAAGGGTGTAGAATTTTTCTTATTTAGATTGTTGTTGTTGTTGCTGTTGTTGCTTTAGGGAAGGGGGGGGGGGCCGTGTTTCAATTGGCCTGGACCGTGCCGCTGCGCGGATAATCTTGTTATGAACATGGCTGGGAGAGGAGCTTGTCTCGGATTGCGCAAACCCAGCCAGGGACGGGAAGAAGAAGAAGAAGCAGAAGAAGAAGAAACAGCAAACCGATGATCATTTATGTCCATGGAAAACCCCTGCCGTGGAAAGCCCACAATGTCTCATTCGTGATGTCTTGGGGCGCGACTTTACAGTATATCTGCAGCGATCTACACCTGCTACAGTACAAAGCGGGACAAGAACAAGTTATCCTTTTCTTTTCCTTTTTCTCTCCGAGGTCAGGGGAGAAAGGATGACATTTTTTCTAAAGCAACAAAAAAAGTTGTTGAGAGAACAAGTAGGAAGAAGTGTAAAGATAGAGTGCGAGCTAGAATGATTCTTGTCATGAATGTTTCTATAGGCTTGCCGAGACTACCTACGGAGAGTATGGACAAAAGAACGTGCCGACTCAGCCATAATAAAATACAGAGTAGAGGGGCAGTTTTTTTTTAGCCACCGCATTATACTATAGTACATACAGTACATACGTACTACTATACTATACATAGCTCGAACCTTGTCAAGGTTTAGGAGACGAACATCTCGGTCGTTTTTAGCTGCGGTCGTCTAACATATTTTTAGCACATACTGAGTGATGGACGTACTGTACTGTACGTATTATAAAGCTCACTACCAACAGCTGCTACAAGCACTGTCTAGCAGCCCGCCGGAGCGACGTACAGTACTACTACCATGTTGTAGTACTACAGTAGCATGCAGGAGGCACTTACAACTAGTACATACTGGTACCTACTAGGTACTGCTGCTCGAAGGACCTGCTGTTATCGATTAGTAGCCTCCTGGGGCCTTTGATATTGGTGTTTTCAGGGCACAAAGAGCTAAAATCCGGTGCCAAACCAAGCAAAAAATAAACCCCCCAAAAAAAAACCATGATGCCAATGTACTGTGAATCAACCGTTTGAATATCCTACAAACACAATTCCCTCTCCCAGCTCTCATCTGCTTCTCCCATCCTGTGTATTAGCTGATTCTCGACTCACCTGCGGCTCACCTCTCCGTACCGTACACGGCAGGTGCATCAAATTGTGCACCGAAACGCCGTCTCCCAGATTCTCCTTGTCCGCCTTACCCCCTCCCCCCC
>JAFEME010000489.1:0-22039 GCA_018831755.1 Niveomyces coronatus
CCCCCCCCCCCCCCCCCCCTTTTTTTTTCTTCCTTTCTTCTTCTTCCTCTTCTCCTTCTTCTTCTTCTTCTTCTTCTCGATGGCGTTCAAGGCTCCCCTTTCAACATCATCATTGCTCCACGACTAGTCTGCTTCCTGCTGCTTGACGAGTAATGGGGCCAGCATGCAAGACCATCGGAGCACCACCGTTGCACACTTCTTCCTGCGCGAATTATTCACAGTCCCCCATCTTCCCATCCTGGCCCTCGGGCAAGACGGCGAGGCAATTTCTTCGCTAAAACACCCCTTGCGCCCTTGCTCTCTTGGCCATCTTGGCCCTTGCCCGAGTCGCAAACAAGCAAGAGCCTGGTGGCGCTGCCAAATACGGCCGTTACCGCCGCAGACTAAATCTGCCCCACATAGATGCGTACGAGGAGCCTGATTCGCCGAGTCTTGGCCTGCATCTCATTGCGAGATCGCTCTCGCTTCGCCACCTGGGGCTAGTGCCGTCAGCCGCCCGTGGTGAGGCGTCCCCCAATTCGAACTAAGCCGCACTTCAGATGCTGGGGGGGGGGTGGAGAGACTGAGAGAAATGTCATTGACTCCACCCCACTTGAACCATTTCTGTAAAGTCCGTCCGCCCAACAAGCAGTCCGCCGCTTACTGAGTCGGCTCAACCCTTCTAATCAACTCTGTATTATCTCTGACTCGAGCCAAAGGTCGATCAAGACCTTGACGACGGATGGTTCGATTCCTTCTTCTCTTGAGCTATGCAGTATGCCCACTGACCCACATCTGTCAGCGAGGCTATCAAGCACAGCACAGAGTACTGCACCTGTTGGTCCATTACCATCCCCCCCCCCCTTCCCAAATAAAGCCAACCAACAGCCAAGACTCAAGATCATCCTCCCTTTGCAGCATCCGTGGGCAGCTAAATTAGATTATCCTCGTCGGTCTTGATCCCATCCGAGTATCTTTATTATTAAAATATACACGAGTGAAAAAAAAAAAAAGATGGAAATAGAGAAAGAAAGAAAGAAAGAAAGAAATCCTTCAATATCCTCTTTGCAACCCTCGCCGTGAGCCGTCAGAAAATCACCACCGACTCAAATCTACAATCCTGTCCAGGACACAGACAACCAAGGAGCAACAAGAAGCCTGCCTCCTCGATTTAGCCCCCGGACCGAGTCAGACAGATCTCCAGAGGCCCGCCTCCAAGTCTCCATCGTCTGTGTGTTGCGCTGACAATGTGCAGACTTTTTGGTGTCATTTCTTGCCCATCTACTAGTTTTATTCTTCTTGTCTTGGATTTAAGAAGAAAAAAAGTGGTTTCAGACATGTTCGGCCGGCAGTTGACATCCAAGATGTGGCTTTCCATCTTATTTCTCACTGCCCAGTCCGGTCTCCCCCCCAAGAATTCACTTTCGTTTCAGCCTAGGCAGCGCTTGTTTTTTTTTTCCTCTCTCTATCTGCTCTCTTTTTTTGGGGGCTGGCCTCATTGTTCTTGAGTGACCCACGATTCGGTAAGCCACATTTTATAAAACCACACGGAGCCCACCTGAGATGTGTCTCATCCTCTCTTTACATGCTGTAGTGTCGAATCTATGCCCAAACACCACACCGTTGGCACACAATCTATATGATGGCCTCTTGTTCGTAAAAGACACAGACCAGAAATCCGACCCCCAATTCCCCTCGTGAACACCCCGGCATCTGCGGCAAACCGCCGTCCACCAAACTCCCTTAGACCGGCGAGGAGGTTCCCCCCCCCCCTTCTCCCATCGCCATGAGCACGCAAAATGTCTCTCAAAGCGCCGACAAGGTAGGATCCGACTTTGACAAAAACACACCTCTCTGGAGCTCCTGGAGATGCATCAATTCGCTAACAAGATGACGCACTGGCCAGGCCGGCCTGATCGCCTGCCTCTGCGTCGGCGCCTCCTTCGTCGCTGCGCGCACCGGCGCGCGCTGGTACAAGCTGCGTAGGGTGCCGGTCGAGATGGAGGACGTCTTCATGTACCTGGCCATCGCGTCCTTCGCCATCACCGTCGCCCTGTACTACGCGACCATCGACATCTTCTTCAAGCTCATCGCCGTGCCGGAGCACCCGGAGCGGCCGCCCGACCCGTCGCTCACGCCCGCCGCCATCCAGGCCATGCTCAAGGAGTTCTTCACCGTCCAGTTCTTCTTCTGGCTCACCCTCTGGGCCGTCAAGTGGAGCCTGCTTTTCATGTTCAAGCGCCTCACCACCGGCCTGCCCGCCTACGCCCGCGTCTGGTGGGCCGTCCTCGCCTACTCGGTCCTCGTCTTCATCGGCGCCTGCATCAGCAACTTCACCAGCTGCTCCTCCATGAAGGCCTGGTTCACCGCCGGCGAGTGCATCACCCCGCGCGACAACCGCGCCAAGGCCATCAGTCTGTGGTTCAGCCTGGCCGCCGACTTGTCGACGGATGTATTGAGTGCGTGACCCATAACATCACCAAGCGAGACCTTGGACGGAGTAGTTTTTTTTTTCTTAGGAGATGCTAATCATACATATCATCCGGTCCTGTAGTCATGGCGGTCCCGCTCCGTGTTCTCTGGAACCTCAAGATATCCCGGCTCGAAAAGATCAGCATCGGAATCGTCTTCATGGTCGGCATCATCACCATGGTCACGGCCATTATCCGCAGCGTGACCCTCAACGCGAGCTCCAGCACCGGTCAAGTGAGCACAACATGGCTTATGCTGGTACGTCTTTTTCCACTTCATCTCTTCTCAGCCACCTCCTGCCTAGCTTATGCTAATCGAAACTGCAGTGGGCTGGAATCGAAGGAGCCGTCGGTACGCATCATGGCCAACTACCCCCCCGCCTCCATCCCACAAACCTATCTTCATACTGACTTTTTTCTCCTTTTTTTTTTTTTCCCCCCAGCCATTGTCGTCGGCTGCCTCCCGTCCTTTGCCGTCTTCATCCGCGGCCGCGTCGCCGCCTCCAAGGCACAGTACGAGGGCAACTCGAACCAGACGCCCAAGGCGTACGACTCGCAGCCCAAGTCGCGCGACCGGGCGGCAAGCCTGCGCTCCCACGACCCGAGCCCGATATGGAGCCCGCGCGACAATGCCAGCGACAAGAGCCTGGTCGACGGCGGCATCGTCGTCACCCGCACGTGGACGCAAAAGTGGCATACCCCGGATCGCATGTCTGCGCCGCCGCCGCCGGATCCCGAAGCCGGGCACGAGCTACGTCCGCTACGATGATTGATGACGCAATCTTTGTCCATATAGAAGAAACGAAAACGGAAAAGAAAGAAAGCAGAAAAAAGAAGAGAACTTTTGGTGGAATTTTTTTTTGAATTCGAATTTGTTGCGTCAGCGCATGTCAATCTAGCGAGCGAGTATTGACATCCGACCAACATTGGTTTTGACCTGGCGTTGGATCAAGGCCTGTTTATTTTTTTTTTATAATGATTAATATGTACAGCTCAGAAGAGGTTTTCGATGAAAGATTTATAACCAGACATGTTTTCATAGGAAGAAGAAAAGAGAAAGTCGGTATAGTTATATTATACATTAGCAAGTTCTATCGAGGCCGTGAGCATGTTCCGTCCCGACTCCTTTGGGAGCAGTCTTTTTCAACCAAAGTCTTCACGACAAATTCACTTACACCACAATCCGCTCCCGCCAAATATTCTTTTCCTTTTCAAGCAAAAAAAAAAAAAAAACAGGAATCACGCCAGCGCGTCCCCAATCATCCGCCCGTCCTCGCCCCTTCGTACAGAGCCGCTTGCTCCCTGTTCCTTCCCCAGCTACGCTCCCACGGCAAGGGGAGGCGGGGGGGGGGGGGGGGGGGGGGGGGGGGGGGGGGGGGGAGAGACGAGCTCAAAGAATATCCATCACGTACAGGTCCGGGTCCGGCTCCGGGGGGTCGAGATCCATCATCTCGACGCCCCAGCAGCGGGCGTGCACATGGAGCATCTCCGCCTCGTGCCAGGCCTCCTGCTGGCTCCTGAAGGCGGCGCGTCGCCTCTCGCGGAGGGACGCGGCCTCGCAGGCGAGGCGCTCGCGGTGCTCGCGCTTCCTGCGCTCGGCGGAGGTCTCCCGGCGGGCGGCGCGGCGCGACGACCGCACCCTGCCCCTGCCGTCGACGCTGCCTCTCCTGCTGCTGCTGCCGCCGCCGCCGGCGGGGGCGAGGCGCATCTCGACGGTGACGGCGCTGCGGCCGCCCAGCCCGGCGGAGCGGGCGGCCGCCTCCCGCTCCGACCGCACGGCCAGGTCGCGGTGGTGCTCGCAGCAGGCGACGAGGCCCGGCGGCGTGGGCTTGGGTCCCTGGTCGGTCCAGGCGGTGGTCCTGCGGGACCTCCGGCACGGGTCGTCGAAGAAGGCGATGGCCCAGGCCATGGGGAGGGGGGAGGATGAGGAAAGAAGGAAGATGAAAAAAAAAAATGTAAAAAAAAGGTTTCAAAAATAGGAGACTTACGAAGGAAGAAAGGTTTAAAAGTGTGACAGAAAACTCCAGGGTCGGTTGGTTGTACGGTATAGTCTCATGAGGATTGAAAGCTTGTTCGAGGAATTGTGCAACTCACAAGGGGAGGGGGGAAGGAGATGGTCTGTTGGTTGAATACCAGCTTCAGATGAGGACTCGTTTTCACGTACGGAGGGCTTCGGGCTCCCTATATGTATCAAGTGTCGCGCGTCTGTCTCGGGTCATCAAAGAAAGCACCTGATTTCGCATGGCTTCAGGGCACAATGATTACACTCAGAGAGCATGGTAAAAGCCGCCCTTCTGGGCAAGATCTCTCCACGCGCGAGATCTGATATGACACCAAGAGGACTTTGGGATCAGAGACTTTCTTTTCCTTGTAGTCATTTTTTTTTTCGATTCGTGAAAGTACTGATCAGCTTTGAGTAAGGACCATGTTGCGCATTTTGTCCCTTTTGCTCGCACGCTTTTGTGTGGCGATGCAATGCATCAGCTTTGTCCCATCCATCACTATAGGCGGCGGTAGAGTAGATGGCCACCGCGACAAAGACTGCCTGTGCATGGTGATCAGCATCTTTCTGACGTGACAAAGAAACTGAATCAAGTCGCCTTCCAACATGGTGGGATGAAAAAAAAATTATATTTACTTATACGCAGCGCAGATCGCGACAATGCTCATGGTTGTCAACAAAAGTCTCAACACGTCCTCAATTCTCTCTCCCCGTAGATACTGTACATCTCCCATCGATGGTCCATACTCATCACAATCCCCCTCTTCATTTATATCCCCGTGCAAAAGTCGGCCGCATATCCCTACACCGCACCGTCAGCACAAAGCACCCAAGATCGTGAATCCACAACCGGCCAGACAACAAAAAAAGACCACATAGCTTCAAGACCCAGGTCGTTCCCGACAGTCTCCCAAGATTGACACACACGCACCAACATACCTTATGGGCACGCAGAAATCGCAGACCCTGTGCCGGCACGACTCTCCCTTGTCGGCAGAGGAGCAGGCCTGCTGCTCGTTGGGCCCCGTCCCGCAGTGGCAGCATCGCCACTTCCACCGGTATCTGCAAAAGTAGCAGCCCTCGACGTTGCACGGCCCCGAGGAGATGGTCTCGGGGCCCTTCCACGAGGTCCTGCCGCACGTGTAGCGCAGCCCCGTGATGTGGTTCCAGACGGCCTCGCTGCAGTAGGTCGTCTGCCTGATGGTGTCGACGCCGCACCGGTGTCTTTGGATGACGAGTCGGCACATTTCCCGTGCTTGAAAGCTTGTCGGTGTTTTTTAGTATGATACGCGGATTACTAGTACTTCAGGAATTCATCTATCATCGCAGACTGGTTCAATAAGGCAGCCTCAGTATCCAATCACCACATCTGTCATTGCACGTGGCTTGACTTACACGAGTATCACTTCCGTCGCCAAATAATCTGTGTCACTGAACCAGTCAGATCTTTCAATCTGTACTTATTCTTTGTCTATTTTTTTTTCTTCTTTTAACAAAGAGTCCGGCCACGCATTGATTCCGAACTCACCCTCCTTTTTCCCAAAGGTCGAATCGTGACTACACAGTTAGGAGGCCTGGGACCTCGAGCTACCACAACCGCGTCAGATCCAATTCGCGAGAAGTATAGAGTGAATCGTGTGAGTGATGAAGTCTCGGAATCCCAAAACAACTGATGCCTTCCGAATCTTGGGGTTTTACCCGAGTCGGGCAGCAACGACTTGGCCCAAGAGTGATGCCAAATTGGCGGTGTCTTGCTTTTTTCATCACGGCCCAAGCCCAGCCCTTTTTGTGCCTGCATCTTGCAGACGTCATCAGGCAATCATTGTCTCGTATCCCGACGTGCCTTTTATAGCTCGCCCTGCTTAAGTTCCAAGTTTTGCCATTTAGTTGTGGCTTCTCAGGCACCTCTCGCATTCGGGAGGAACGGCTCGCCCTGACAAGGGAAGAAAAAAACACCCCCAGTGGCAGCGGGATTGGGCCGAATGAATTCCGACAGTAATTGAAAAGCATGTAATAATGTTAGGACCAGCCGAGGAAGCAGTCGTCAAAGGCTCGTGTACGTGAATCCGCGTACTACTTGCGTTAATATCAATTCCAGATCTGACGAGGGCACGGCGTACGAAACTCAGCATTTCGCAGAGCACATGATACGAGAGCCCATCCAGCCACAGCCTCCGCGACGTATGATGATACGCTCAGGACTATAGGTGGCTTGCTTCGGCCGCCGCATCCGAGACTAGCAATCGGCCCAGACAAGCCCGGGGCGATCTCTGCCCAAGCCATGACCAACACTCGGCCGCCCGGACCCCCATCGGCACCCGCGGCGGTATACCCGATGCGCCGGCCCACGATCCAGAGGCTGGGGCCGGGCCTTATCCACGAGCTTTTCTCTTTCACAGAGGGCCATCGCAACAGTCAGCACTCCCGCACAATGAACTCGCTGCGTCTCCTACACAGAGAGCGGACCAACTCGACCTCACGGCCTTTGACAATCTGACCCTTTACACCACGAGACAAAGCGCCGCAGAGCCGGCGTACAACTTGTGCTTGCAGTTCCGACGTTACATTGATTACGACCTCAGAGGCATCGAAAAAATCTAGTCAGCTTAAAGATGCAGGCACTTCAGAGAAATTTTCGGTGATCATTTTCCCTTGAACTCTGGTTGTGTATCAGACCAGACATGTCGCGTAATCGACTGCAAGTTGATCAAAGAACAACATAAAAAGAGAAGAAAAAAAAGGGCAGTAACAATTAACGGTGGCTCCTGACTCGGCAAAATTACGTGTCAGAACGCAACGATGTAGTAGATTTTCGTAGCAAGAACATATCTCGACTGTCGGTGCGTGTTAGTCTGCTGGTTCGTTGGTCGGCCAGGTCATTGGCTTACGCGACGGACCAACAGCCTCCCTATTCCACAAAAACCTAATATGTAGATCCTTGAAACTGTGACATGATGGCTCGGCACGGCAGCGCCGCCCGCCCCTAATCTCGCATGGCTTCCGAACTTTGACAGATCGACGCATATCCCGTTTTGCGGGGAGCGATGTGATGGCGTGCTCGGATAGTCTCATTACGCCAGGTCTGTCCACGCAAACCATAGCTCTGCCCTCAAAGACTGGATACTAAGTAATAAAAAATGGCAGAGCCGTATCTAGGAGAGCCTGCGACGTCAAGCAAGTTTTTGAAATGGGGATTGTCGTTGACCATCACGCCCTTCCCGCCAACGGAAACGACGCAAGTCACCTCTGGCCTTCTCAGCTGCGGCACGGCGCTCAAGCAGCAGTCACCAGTGAAGGAAATTTGAGTTCAAACGTACCAGCTACGAGGCCAACTCATTCCCACGTCCCCCAGTCCTCGTTGGAAATCTTGGAAAGATATATCGATGAGCCGCGCCCCCTCCGCGTCGCCGTCGTTGGTGGCGGGCTTGCGGGCGTTCTCGCCGGGATACTATTGCCAGCCAAGGTGCCTGGCATCCAACTGACGATTTACGAAAAGAACCGGGATTTCGTGAGTCGGAAATTGCTTTGCGGTTCTCGCAGTCGATACTGACTCTCCGCGTGACAAGGGAGGAACCTGGCTGGAGAACGTGTATCCCGGCGTGCGCTGCGACATCCCCTCGCACGTCTACCAGTCTACGTTCGAGCCGAAGCGCGACTGGTCAAACGAGTTCGCCCCCGGCCACGAGATCCGCGACTACTGGCAGGCCGTCGCCAGAAAACACAACGTCTACAGCCACGCCAGGTTTGGACACCTGGTCGAAGGGGCGGCCTGGGATGGCGAGGCCGGAAAGTGGCGCGTCACGGTGACAGATTCACAGGAGCGCGAGACTGTCGTTGTGGAGTACGACTTTGTCATAACGTGCATCGGACGCTTCAACGACTGGAAGTTGCCGTCGTGGCCGGGCGTCGGGGACTTTCGGGGGACCCTGCGGCACACCTCCGACTGGGACGCGACGTTCGACGCGCGCGGCAAGAAGGTCGCCGTCGTCGGCAACGGCGCCAGCGGGATCCAGCTCGTCGCCGCGCTGCAGGGGGACGTCGCTCGACTCGACCACTACGCGCGCAACAAGACGTGGATCGCGTCGTCCTGGGCCGGCGACGAGCGCGCGGCCGGACCGCAGCCCATACCAAAGCCGCTGCAGCAGTCCTTCCAGGATAGTAAGACGGTGTATACGAGCTACAGGAAAAAGGTCGAGGACAAGTACTGGCGCGGCTTCTCATCAGTGCTGCGCGGGAATGCCCGAAACAGGACGCTCCGGGACGACTTCATCCAGCTGATGCGGAAGCGGCTGTCCAAGAAGCCAGAGCTGCTGCAACACATGGTTCCAGACTTTTCGCCCAACTGCCGCCGGCTGACTCCAGGGCCGGGCTACCTCGAGGCCATCGCCGAGGATAATGTAGACTACATCCGCACGCCTATTCGCAGAATCACGGCGACAGGCATCGAGACGGATGACGGCGTCAATAGAGAGGTCGACGCCATCTTTTGCGCCACGGGTGCGGCGTCCGATCTAGTGCCGCCGTTTCCCATCACCGCGCGCAGCATAACTCTCGCCAATACCTGGGGTGCGGCGGAGGCTGCATCCACCCGTGGCGGGGACACGCATAAGGGCTTCCCCTACACGTACATGGGCATCGCGACGCCTGGCTTCCCCAACCTACTCTTCGTCCACGGGCCGTACGGGACGGCCGCCTCAGGCACCGTGCCGCAGAGCGTCGAGAGCCAGCTCGCCTACGTGGCCAAGCTGCTGCGCAAGGCGTCGCGCGAGGGCATCAAGGCGATGGAGGCGGACGCGAAGGCGGCGGACGACTTCAACGAGTACGCGGATGTGTTCTTCCAGAGAACCGTCTTCTCAGAGAGCTGCAGCTCATGGTACAACGGCGGCCGGCCGGGGGGGAAGGTGCACGGGGTATGGCCGGGGAGCGCGGCGCACCTGACAATCGTGCGCCGGGAGCCGCGGTGGGAGGATTGGAGGTACGAGTACCTGGGGTCGTCGGGGAACCGCTTCCAGTGGTACCTAGGAAACGGGTCGACGAGGCTGGAGGAGGACCCGGAGTCGGACATGACTTCGTATTTGCAAACAGCGGACGATGTGGATTTGAAAAACGTCCATGAGAGCTGGTGGAGCATACCTTAGTGCAGACGGAGGTGGTGATACGCCGATGGACTCGGTGTGTGGTGGGAGGATATGCGGACGTCCTAGGGATGGTTCTGCCGAATGAGACGAAATTTTTCTCAAGAGTTAGTTCGAGATTGTCGAGATTGTGATTGAAAGAGACAAGTAGACGCACGAGGTCCGTGAAACTTGGCACCAGACTCCAAAACTCAAAAGTGCCGGTCTAGAGCCGAACGGCTACCGTGACAGCTTCAAACATCGTTAAACTCAGAAGTGTCGGTATGGCCCAATCGCACAGTCCGATTGACGGAAAGACCCGTACCCGGGGAACAGAAACGCGCGATTTGGTCTAAAACTCATTCATGCGAATGAGAATAAAAACACACCTCTCAGCCTAAGCTGTGTCATATAGCGAGCAGTTGTCGTATCGCCGCAGGCCAACTCCATCAGTCGGCGCAGGACCATGGCCAGCAACTAGTCAGGAAACAAGGGTTACAGTAGCCCGTCTCCGAGTAGCCTGACGCTTCCTCATTCTCGCCGCGCAATAATTCCACGAATGGCAAGATGTCAATACTCAACGTGAGGCTCTGGAACCCCCTCCGCCCTCTCACCCGGGACAGCGAGGCTTGCAGCCATGTCAGCGTAGCATCGGGGCTCAAAGAGTAGAGCGGCATTAGAGGATCGCCTCTTTTCCCGATATAGAAACCCGGGGAGAAGCGGCAGTGGGGTGAAGGGGAACAAGACGGACCGGGCGATGGAGATGCCGAAGCTAGCAGAGGCCAACTCATAAGTTAGTCCTTCTCGCGCTTTCGGGGGAGAGTTCGTCCTTGAGTCTCGGATACGAGAAGCAAGGGTCTCGCATATGGACCATTCGGAGTCCGCCGTGCTGTATTCGAATATTCAAGAGCAGTGCCTTTCGAACTTTTCGACCTTGAAAGCATAAATAGCCGGCTTCGTCCCGCCCCTGTCGATCCCTTCTTCATCTTCAAGAATCAATCGAGCCACACAACACGTCACGTTTCCTTCGACAGTCCATCATGATATACACCATTGCTACTCTTACTTCCGCCGCCCTGGCTGGCCTCGCATCGGCCTGCTCCACGCCGGGCAACTACATCGTCACCTTTTACGGCTATCCGGACAACGACCCTCCCGGCCCCGCCACCTCCTACAACTGCGGCGGCCGCAACAACCGCGCCGGAGGTATGTGTCTCGGCTTTTCCAGTTTCTGCAAACCGGCCATGACTGTGCGATGATACTAAAGTACGGATCAGGCTCCGGAACATATGATGATCCTGTCTCCATCGCCACGGCCCCCGGCGAGCTCAACAAGTGCGAGATTGTCTATCTTCCCTTCCTCACCAAGTATGGCCGTGTCGAGGACTATTGCGCCCAGTGCGGTGAGTTCAGTTTCTCTTTTGTATTCTTTTCATGATGGCGAGTTGTTTGCAGAAGCTGATCGTCATGACTTGGTTTGCGCAGACTCGGACTGGAAGCGAGGTCAGCCTCACATCGACATCTGGACCGGATCAAGCAGCAGAAACGGCGGCCAGGCCCAGATCGATTGCGAGAACCGGCTCACCCCGGGCGGCCGGTACCATATTGTCCGCGATCCTCCCAGGAATTACGGCGTCAACGGTGAGCTTTCCCCACAAGGTTGCGCGCAGGCTTCTCCTCGCTGACCGGCAATTGTAGCTGCTCCTCTGTTTTCTCCCCCGAACACGTGCAACACACAAAACGTGTACCCCAACAACCCAGCCCATTGTTAGAGACGTACTCGGGTGCGGCGCACTCTAGAAGATACATAGTGTCCACTTATAGCTACAAAGATATACAATACCGGAGCCAACGCTGCTTTCATACTTACCCTGTGTGTTGTGTTTATCACGTCACTTCCTGCCAAACAGGTACATTTCGACAGACTGTGGCTCGCCGCCAATAACGGGCAGCGGCAGTGACTGGCTCGCCTCGATGGTCCAGCCATCACGCTCCATAAGTTGGAAGAATGTCCGCTCGGATGCGTGTCGCGGCTTGGCAGCCACAAAGACCTTTGTCTCAACGCCACCGCCGCTGGCCACAGGCTTCGAAGCGCTCGAAGCATGAATGGCACCGAGTGTCCCGACCAGCGCCGGGAGCATATCGACATTATAAGTGCAGTCGCTGATGACGACAACATGCCAGCCGCGTGACGCGACCTGTGCACCGAATCGTCCCTCACGACCATCCTCCCAGTCTAGGTTCTCGTAGAGCAGCGACAGACCATCGCCACCGCCAGGCAGCTTGGTGACGGCCCGTTCCATGTTGGACGTTGCGCGCTCCTGGGCCTCTTCCAAGTCTGTCAGCGCAATGGTACACTGTTCCAGGCCGGCTCGTTGCAGCTCTGGGAAGATGGAGGCTAGGCCGATGCCAAGGATGCCGACTCCGCATCCAAGCTCGAGTATATTTAAAGAATTTGCTAAAGTTAGAATCTTTCCAAACTTCTGAGGGAGCTTTTGCTGGTTGTGTTTCCAGTCGGGCCGCAGGCAGGCATCGGTGAGATGGCAAACAGCCAGCACACCGGCGTCCCAGATATGGCGAGCAATACTCTCGCCGATTTCCTCTTCCACTTCCAGAATCTTCGACCCATCGCCGTCATCATCATCATCAACCACAAGCTTCCTCGTCGCGACGTCCACATCATCGCTGTCGAAATTGTTCAGTGCCACCCAGACGGGCATAATCTGCCCTTCCCCGGACGACGAGCTCGTCAGAATCGAGCGGGCACCACCAGCATTAGTGCCCTGAACTGTAGAGACGCAGAGATCGACGTGCACGCCCGATGACAGGGCGACCTGCAGTGGCCTCGGGATATCGATCACCGGTTTGGCCACCCGCGTGCCCCGCCGCCAGGTAACCTGCCCCTTCTTGACCAGCGACACCGCGACAGGTCGTTTCGAGTGCTCGCAGTGCGCCGTCACAAGCAGATATATCGGCGCGTCCGGGCAGAGAAACGAGTCTCCGAGATCCGTCGTGATGGTCAAGACGAGATGCAGGTGCAGCCCGTTTTGCCGCGCAAACCTTGGTGGGCGCAGAAGCCGGATGTAATGCATGATGCGGTCTGGGTGACGGGCTTCAGCTCGCTGACTCGCCTCCTTTCATGCGGTGGTTCGGATGGTTTTTTGGTCATGCTATCATGGCTGTGCTGTGTGCGTTGGCACAGAGAGAGAGAGGACATTCAAGCTTTTGGCTGCTGGTTGGTTTATTCTCTTTATCGTGGCTTAGTCATCTCAAGCGACCGAGTTTCGAGGAGTGCGACGTCACGCATCGAAATGTCCGCTCATAACGACTATTTTGGTTGGTTCGGCTTTGATTTTGCGAAAGATATAATGAGTTATTGTAACGCGCAGTATCGAGTCGGATACGCATGTACACCGGTATACCCGGGTACAGACGCGCCGCCCACTACGTCGTACTCTCGTGTTCCCCTATCCTAATGCCAGTACGACAAACAGGTAGCATCACGCAGTAAATCCATCAATTATCTATCTTCCCAATGTAAGCACTGACAACCCGCAAGATAATCCACGACTTCCTCAAATCCCTGTGACGAGAAGTTTGCCCCTTTGCGGCTCACTAAACCGCGGGTCCGCGTATACTTTTGCCCCCCCCCCCCCAACCACCCCCGTCCGAGCCGGCGCGCGGGAGCAGCCAGTGGGAGCGGAGAGCCCGCCACCAGGAACTTTGCAAACTTTTTCCCTCATCTACGACATCCAAAGAACCCCCCCCCCCCCCCGAGTGCCCCATGATCCAGCACAGCGCACCATGCGCACGCACAAGACTACTGCCTCTCTCATCACGAAGCTGACGGGCCGACGGGCGGCAACCTCCCGCTGAATAAGCCCTCTGCCGACCCTCATCCAACACTCCTCCCAACCAATGCGACGCAAAGCTTATATCCCTCCTCAGAGCCAAGCTGTATGGAACAAGCCAAATAAAAAAAAACGCTCGCGAGAAGCAAGTCATCCAAGGGAAAAAAAAAAAAGCAAAAAAAAAACCCAAATCGCTGGCTCGACCACTACAGGGGGGCCAATGACAGGCTTTAGCTGAAAATGGTTCAGATCCCACCTGACCCCTTCCCCCCCCCCCCGCCAGCCTCCCTTTTTCTTTTTGGCGCCGGATGCAACGATGACGTGCATATTGTCGACTGTCCCTCGAATCCTTCACGTCTCTTCTTTTCCCTTCTTTTTCCAAGTCTAGAAGACTTCCTAAAGCTGCGCTACAAGACAATGGAATTCCCTCAACAAGACACCCGTATAGAAGACATACACACGCACACACACATCTCTTCTCTTGTACCAGCAAATACCTCTTGTGCATCGTAAATTATCGCCACAAGACACCACCAGTCCTCTCATCTGATGTCTTCGCGTGATTTTAATATGTACATCTCCTCATACGTGCGATCCTGTTATGCTCCACTCATACGATCGTCGCTTACAACGTGCGTCGCCGGTCCCCCGACGGGAGGGAAAAAACCTGTTTGCTTTATGCAGGTCATAAACACGCCACGCAAGCCACTTGCGGAATGGCTGGCCTGTCCATCTCAACAAATCCGCCCTCACTAATGGTTTATGTGGCGAGTAGTGGATGGATGGGGTAAGCTGAGAGTGTTTCGATAGAGACAATCACAAATGCTCGACAATTAACTGATGAAGAAAGTCTTGCCTTGTCATTACGTTAGGGTCAGACACACGACACTCGCAATGAGAGAAGCAGATAAATGAATATTCAAATATAATCGCGGCGTGGCACCATGGCCCCCTCACAACACAAACAATCATGCAACACTCAAGGTGGCTAGCTACCCCATAATATCCAAACTTTTTCCCTATTCTATAACAAAATGTGTGAAAAAAATCTCGTCAACCTAGAAAAAAAAAGAACAAGTGTGCCTAGCCCGTGGCTCGAGACAACAATGAGCCCGGCGCCCGCCCTCTCTCCCTCTCTCTCGCTGAAATACAAGTAAAGCAAAAAACATAGTCTACACCAAGTATTGGTGTTCGCGCTGCGCGAGTCCGGTCGAGAGATAGAGTACAGGTTGCCCTTGCTTCCGTCTTGCGCATAGTGTCAATGTATCTTCAAAAGCACCCAGACACCCATGAAAGAATAGGCAGTAAGAGAAATATCAAGCAAACAGAAAGCAGTTTACTCCGGGGTATAAGGTATGGGTATCCAGACGCGCTCCGTCAGCGGATAAGCAAGAAAAGAAAGACGAAGAATAATCGGCTTAGTGTACATTCTGACAGGTCTTATTCCTGGGTCGTTGTGAGGGTTGTCCATTTGGTTCGCAGCTCCAGCGACAACAAATGGAGTCTTCTCGGGTTCCATATGGTTCAATTGGACAAAGAAAAAAAATCGAGTCTGCACGCCATCTCAGTAATGAGGACATGATGCAGACAATGTTAAGAGGGCTGCGGTAGTGTAGAAAAAAAAAAGAGACCCTTTCCAGTAGTCCATCCTGGGTGGGCATTTACCGAGTCGGGTTGCGGACCAAGTCATCACAGTTGGCGTCGAATCGGAGAATGAAGAGACGGATGCTCTGCATAAACTTGTCCGTCTTCTCTCCCTCTCGATCAGGACCAAACAGGGTGTGGACAAATTCGACGCCGGAGCTCTTACCCAGACCTGACTGGCGCTTCTTGGCGGCCTTGAGCATCGGGGCCTCGCAAGCTTTGAGGAGGGAGCGTAGCTTCTCCAAAAGACGCTCGCCAGACTCGAGGAAGTCTTCGAGCATTTCCCGGTCTTCCGGGTTGCGAATGGTGCCGACGACGCTCTCTGAAACCTTGATCTTTGAGTTGAGCTGGATCAAGAGAAGCCAGAGTTCGCCGGCAATATCAGTAATAGGGGCGTTGCGGCCCTCGCGGTAGACTGTCCAGTCAAATATCCACTTGCCCAAGCTGTTAAAGTCAAAGACGCTCCCCAGTAGAAGAATGGGCCTCTCGTTGGGATCCCAGTTCTTGAGAGCGAAGCCAGCAGGGATCCTGTGTTGCTTAGCATCTGCCTCGGTGGCCTGACGCGAAGTGTTGTGATCTTCGGCAACTTTCGGTTTACCCTTGTGGGAGCTCGCAGGGCGGGTAGTGGAGGGGCGCTTGGGGGTGGCCATGGATGAGTGACGTGAGTGGCTAAAGCTGGTTGGGGGTCGGGTCTGAAAGCGCTGTGCCTGTGCCTGTGCCTGTGCCTGTGCCTGTGCATGTGCATGTGCATGTGCATGTGCGTGTGCCTGAGCTTGTGCTTGGGGCGACTCGCGGGGGGTGAAGCGATCAGGGATAGCAGCGCCGGGGACAGGGCCATAGGCAGGGTAGTCGTAGCCATTGGGGTAGACATAAGGGGGGGTCTGGGTCTGCTGATAACCACGCGCGTTAGTGTACCGTCCTCCGTCATCGTGGCCATGGGGCTTTGTCGCCCAATGACCGCTCCGGCGGCGCGACCGGGGAGGCAGGACGTAGGTGCCGTCGGCGGTTTCGATGATCTCGTCCTCGTCGGATTCTCCATAGGGAGTGGAAGTCCGGACATGGAAAAACGAGTGCCTGCCATCACTCCAGGGAGGAGGTTGGAAGGAAGCCGAGTGTCGGCGCGACGAGAAATTCTTGGCACTCACATCAGCATCAATCCGGGCGGCATAGACTCCGTCGCTAGCGAAGCGAGGCGAATCCCATGGATGAGGACTATAGACAGAGGGTGGCGGTCGCGCCTGCGGGTGGTGCGGAAAGGGCGAGCGCTGAGAGTAGCTGGCAGCCCTGCCATGGGCGGCGCGCGTGGCAGGTCGGATAGGTGTCGTCGGTGAGTCGAAAGCCCAGTCTCGTCGCGGAGAAGGTGTGGCGGAATAGTCGCGGTAGTCGCGTTCGTAGAAGGGGGTGGCCCCGGGCGTCATTGGCGACGGAAAGTTCATGTTTGCCGTCATTCTCTTTCTGCGTTTTACGTTGTTGTTGTTGTTTTGCGTCTGCTCAAGGTTTTTTTTTTTAGGTTTTCTTTTATGGCAAGATCAAATGCACCGATGTCCTGGGGACATCTACTCCTCGAATCTCATCCAACAACTACCCTTGGAGGGTGGGACTTTTGTTGTCGAATGCAATTCAAGTCGGTTGCTGATTTGGTCGCGTGTGCTTGTGGTGTTGTCAAGATGAATAGGCGTTAGACCCGTCACCTTGGTAATTCGAGGGAAGTATGTCGAAGAAAGGCGTTTCCCCTTGCAAACATGACAGGCCTGTGGTGATGCTGTGTATGAATTTCCTCGAACTGAGGAAATACGTGGCCAAGTTCCAAAAGGGACGTGGCGGTTGGTGATATCTGGAACGCTGGACTCGGTTAATGAGGCAGCGAAGTAATCGTGGATGTCGATAATTTCATAAGACGGACGTTTAACTAAAAACGACTGAACGTCTGAAGCTGAAATAAAAGAGCGGCTGGGTAAGTGTTCTGAATCGATGGTCTTGTTGGCAGAAGCCAAGTGTGATACAAGAGAGGAGAAGAAAAGAGAGGGGGCTGGATGGCGGCGTGGTAGTGAAGACGTTATAGTTATATCTCTCTCTGTGTTGGTGTGTGCGTGTGTGTGTGTGTGTGTCAGGGCGTGGAGCGTTTTAGGGGAGGGGGGGGCGAGACGGAGACCTTGGTCAAAACAGCCCAAAAAAAAAAATAGAAAAAGAAAAGAGAAGGACAGGGGGGGTGGGCGAGCAATCAGGCCGAGCCGGCGGGCGTGGCGTGGCGTGCACAGTAATGTAAAGCCATGGGCAAGGGCTGGGCAGGGAATAAGGAAGGGGGGGCGGCAGGGGTGCCTTTTATCCAGGCCCCCAGGGCAGAGGTCAGGCGAAAGGACAGAGTCAGGGCAGTACAGGTGGTATACCTACTGTAGCACTTGAGTTTTTCAGGTCTCGGATGGTACCCGCCTGCACCGAGCACCAGCGCTAGCGGGCACTGTGCGTAGCACCTGTGGTGTCGGTCGCCGCAAGGCAGGGGAGCTGCGGAGGGTGCTGCCTACTAGTCGTAGTAGTACTTAGTAGTGGTAGGCGGTGCACGAGGGGTACTGGGCAGAGTCGAGGTAGTAAGTAGTACATAGGCATGTTATGTACAGTGTCTCTTTTATTAACATGGTAACCATGAACTAAATCATAGAAGCGGTGCTTGTGTCACTGTACTTAAGAACGGGCCTCACCTGGGGGCGAAGCGGAAAGAAAAAGAAAGAAGAGCCCTAGAAATGTTTCAATGCGCGCAGACATCAAAATTAGATGCACATAGCCGTGCTCCAATCTGAGAGAATGGCGTCGATTTTGCTTCTTTTCTGTGTTTGCTGGGCTGCTGCAGGGGTGCGAGTTCGCTTCTAGACTTGGGTGCTTTTTTCTTATTTTTTTTCTCTGTGTCACGACCCGGAACCGGTTCTGGCCGCCGCACAGCAGCTGTAGACGGGAGCTCAGCACCGCTGTAGCGCCTCGTTTCTTTTTTTTTTTTGTCTACAGCGTAGGAAGGCTTGCCAACGAGGCAGTTCTCATAAAAGTCTGCAAGTTGACGATTTCTTATTTGTTTGGCATTCTTTGTCATGGTTTTCGTTTTCTTCGTTGTCAACTTGCCAAGCAATCTGCCGATGAACAGTCATCATCAAAATATGAATGTGGTCATGGACCGACCAGTCAGATACTATTCACCTGCTGTGCAGATTACATACATGACCCTGTAAAAATAAAGGCTGCCTGCCATGTTCCGCGGCCGTTCTCCCTGCCTTGAATATCTGCCAAGCTACATGGGGAGTCCCCCCCCCGTATGTCCTACGTATTAGCACATGCAATTAATCCTCTACGCCGATAATAAATGTCAAGGTTCTCTTTGATTAAAGAGGAACAGGTTACGAAGATTTCGGCACTGAATCGGTTTGATTTGAATTTCACCAAAAACTTTGTCCGTTCGGTGAGTCATTCACTGCATGAATCATGCTGTCTTGTCTTGTTCAAGTTTTGGCCACCGCCGCCGCCTAGTACCGGCCGGGCCGCTTGACAGAGGCACAACTCACCGCGCTGGACAGCGCATCGCGGTGCAGTGCCTTAGTACTAGTAGTACAGTGCAGCGCCACTGTATTTTGCCACATCCGCGTTCTGTATTCACCAGCTCCGGGAGGAGCCTAGAAATGGTGGCATCCTGCTATCATCACAACCTCGTCTACCTCTTACAAATCATCTTCTCGAGCATCCTCTGTCCCGTCACGCCTTCAAGACTACATATATGCTATCGAAATGGCACTCCCTGCCACAGTATCATTAATATATTCTGCACTGTACCGAGCCGCTGCCTCGTTGATGAAGCAACATGTGCTCACGGGCCACGGCAGCTTCATTGTCCCTGTCCAAGTCTTTGGGACGGCGCGCAGCTATTTTCTTACCCTGATTTCCCCCTTCCCTGTACACGGTTTCAAAGAATCGAGAAAGAAGAAACGGAGCCAAGAAATATATATATATATATATAAAGAAAAAAAAAAACAATAAAGACATCCCGATATATATTTATGACCGGTTTGATATGCTTGGCCATCCACCTGCTGCCTTGCCGGCCACGAGAAAAAAAACTCTTCCCTAGCTTCCCCCAAACCCCCGTCGCTCGGATAGCAGTCGAAAGGAAAGAAAAAAAAAAACAAAAGAAATTTTACCCATTCACCGATAGGGGTCTACCGAAATGACGGCTCCAGTCCTCCGTCTTGTACGAAACAAGCTTGTCCGCTCCGATGCAGGGGTCCGTGATGACATAATGTCGCGGAAAATTACAAAAAACTCTGCTCTGATTCATCGCTGCTGGCCCCCCGGGGTTTGCGCGTTGGTTTGGCGGAGGAGGCTGGGCGAGAATTGGCACCGTGTCTCGCGGCGATGGACCTCTTCTCTTAATGTGTAGCAACTATGTTGTATCTGGGCTCTCCAAAAGGCACAAAGTAACTACTGGTACATAGCTGTCAAGCACAAAAAAACTGGGCATGCGGATAGGAACCTTGCCGCTTCACATATCTAGGTTCATGTCGTGCCGGGCCGTGCAGACCTAAGTTCCCTTTATTACTTACATGCATCTGGCAGCCGAGCCGTGCAAGAGAGAGAGAGAGAGAGAGCGGCTCGTTTCGTGAGCCCTTGGCAATAGCCCGGAGAGATATGCGTCGCTTCAGAAACGTCAGATAACGCCCAAATATGCGGCCGGTAGGCGGAGAAAAGCCAGCCCAATGCAACGACGGGCTGGTGCAGGTCAGCCGGACGTCCATGATGGGGGGGCCGCCCGTTGATATTTTCGCCTCATTACTCTTCATTGCACGAGGAAGAAGCGGCACATGCGACGCCCGACTTTTTGTCTCTGAACACGAGGCGGCTTGCAGTCTCGGCGTGTCCATGTTTTCCTCGCGGACAAGCCAGCACGCACGTAACCGCATCACGCATTTCCATTTGAAGCCCGGTGCGGTAGGCCAATGTCCCGTTTTTTACACCGGCGGCTTAGTTACCCATCCATCGTCTTCGGGAAAAGCCCATCGATGGGGCCCGATGCCGTCATTTGTGAGTTGATTCGTAACGGCAACGACCCGCAGCAAAGGACTGGAGAAGCAGCCAATCGATGATGATGGATGGATTGGAGAACGGAAAGACGTGGTACGGAATCAGGGTACCTACGCAGTGTAATGCCACACGGAGCGAGCCCTGTTGACCCAAGACCGTGGAGTGATGGTTTGCTTGAGAAAGTTCATGTGCATGTAGCAACTAGTTTGTATGCCGTACCGCTACCCTTTCCTTACGCCGTATTCCCGTCAACGGTGGCCGGGAGTCGTGCCGCCGCCCGGGAAACCGTTCACGACGGGACTCCCGATGGGCAGCGACAGAGAAAAATCTCAAAAATGTCCCATCCTATCTATTACCGGAATCTCGTTTCGCCTGTGGGGATCTACTTTATCAGCATGGGCTACCAGAAGACACACAAAGGTTTAAAAAAAAATTATAAAAAAAAAAGGGAAGAAAGTAATAGAAAGAAAAGGCCAGGGTCCCAGGGCTCAGACCTATTGCATCGTTTCGAAATGCACCAGGTTGCGAGCAGGGTTTTGATACCGTGGCCACGGGCAACGGGGGAATGAAAACAAAACAAATCATATATTGTCTACAATACGGTGAACTGGCAGACCTTGTCGTGAGAAGAACTTGTTCGTGTAGGCCCTTGTTATTTTTTTTACTTCATTTCCTTCTTTTACTTGCTGGCCGCCAAAAGCTATTGGTACTCTTTCGCGACGAGGTCTTTGAGCACACGCCTCCATGCCATCAAGTAGCCGTTCATCGAGCCGAGGCTACCTTGCTTTTTTTTTTTTTTCCTTTTTACATAAGAATCTATACATCACGGTAGAGAGATTCTCGAAAGGGAAGTTTTATGTGTATGTAGATTGTGTGCACTAATAATGGAAAATAGAATAAAAAAAGTTTGGGTATTTCAGCCCATGTCTTTCATCATATGCGACAAGGATTGGGCCGATCTCGCGGGAAAAGCTGATCCCAGTCAAGCAAAAAAAGAAGATTGAGACACACACACACACACACCCTAGTCCAGCCCTGAAAACATGCTTGCAATGACAAACATGGCTGCCTGAACCTGTGCCAAAAAAAAATTTTAGACGTTGGGAAGCAAGCCCACCTCCGTTGCTGTGGTTTTTCTTTCCCGTCTGCCTTGGCAAGCGGTATGACGGACTGCATTCAAAATGGCTCTAGATGGGAAAAGGAGGGGAGAAAGAGGGATATGTGAAAATGCAAATAAGATATGAATGTGACTCATGAGACAAAAAAAAAAAAAAGGGCAACGGTGCTGGTGTTGAAAACGGCTACGCATTCACTCCCAACAGCGGGGAAGCCGCGGAAAGCATAAACTGTATAGCTGTCCAACCAATAAAATCGAGTTTTATTTTATTTATTTTTTTGAGTTTGCTCGATAGACTTATATACAGAGCAAACTAGAAGAAAGATAGATTAAAAAAAAAAAAACCCTCTTATATGTACAAGTTCCAAGTTGCAATAGGTGTGGGCGGGCAAAGCGGCGCGGGACGCAAGCGGGCCGCAAAGTAGTAAAGGGTGGACAAGCATCGAGAAAAGCCAATGATATAGTTTGTCCCGACACAGCATCTCCTACACTCTTTTTTTTTTCTTTTTTTTTTTAGTGATGCAACTAACACATGTGGCTTATTTCCCTTTGGGAGTTGGCTTTCCCAATGTCCAACAAACGTTCTCTTCTTCCCTCCAAGGCGAGACATGCACACATCACGAGGCTGAGAGGGTGGTCAGACTACACATGTTCATTTGCTGCTGAAGTCTCAGACTAGTATCAGGCCGCGAGCGAGAAGAACTCAAAGACGTGGGAAGAGAGAGAAAAGGCGATACGCTGGAAGATACCTTTTTGCAGAGAGCATGTTCAAGTGAGGGCGGTGGGGAGGGGGGGGGGGGGGTTTT
>JAFEME010000490.1:0-21887 GCA_018831755.1 Niveomyces coronatus
CCCCCCCCCCCCCCCCCCCCCCCCGCGAAGGAAGACAAGAACGCTATGCTTTCTGGAATGACAACGTCTGTTACATGACCAATAACTGACGCAAAGTTTGCAATTGCAGTGCGAGGTCTCTGCCACGATTGAGGATGCACTGGTCCCTCTAGTACGCACATATCCCACGACGCGATTTGTCAAGGTGCACTACGACGACATTGAATTTGACCCGGCTGCCGTGCCCGCACTGCTAGCCTATCGCAATCAAGGCGACCTCGTCGCTAACCTGACCGGCATCATCGAAATGATGCCAGACGATGATAGCTTCGACTCAAACTCTCTCAAAAGGATTCTTCAGCAGCACAAGGTGCTGTGAACAATGCGACACGATACCCCACTTTGATTTTACGCTTTTTTTTTTTCGATTTCGGCATTTGCAAGACCTTAATCATGATCGGCGGGTTTCGACTGAATGGTGACCAAGCCCTGTTGACATGATTTCTATTCTGGGAGCTTGTACACCTACCTAATGAGACGCTGTGCGTCGACGGCATTCCCTTCTACTCTACCCCGCCGTCGAGCTTTTTATCCGGGTGGAATGCGGATCTCTGGCTCGAGATGGCGAAATGTATCCTTTTCACTGTACAAGACGAATGTTTAGGACCCGAGGAGTTTTACCGCACTTTGATATTTCCAAGGTTGCTTCATGATTTGCTTTTTTTCTATTTTTTTTCTCTTTCCATTTTCTTCTTCATCACAGTTTTCTAGATTGGAGGTGATGCTACTATGCGTCCCTGAGTTACGAGAAGACTCGACATGAATCTTGGGCAGATTGAAACAAGCTTTAAGAAAAAGACATTAAATAAATTGAAATTCAAATGATTGGTATGAAGAATAATCAAACCATAGCCTTTATCAAATTTGGCGCTGGCAAGGTAGAGAGCCAGCCGAGTATTGATTAAAGAGGCGTCGTCCCGTGATGCACTGCATGGGTGGTGGTGCCTACTAGGGAATAAGAAGCATCAAGGGAATTAATTGGTGGATGGAGGGAGGGGATTGAGGGGCGGATGGGGCAACTTCGAGAACGACCGACTCACACTACGAGACTGTCTCTTCTAGCCCGCTCCCCAAAACGTCATCAAAGACGCCTTTACGGGACATGAGATAGTAGGAGCAATTAGTTGCCTATGCGAGAAAAACAATCGTCAAGAAGAAAAAAAAAAAATCCGAGAATCCGGGCAAAGTCTTGAGAGACGGTTGTTTTTTTCCTGGGACGTCTGCGATAGTCTCTAGCTGAGAGGCCTCGAGGTCGTCTATGTATAAAACTACAACACACTTCTAGAATACTCGGACTACTAGGGTGCTCGTTTTTCTCTTATCCCAGAAATAATATACTAGTGGCTATTATGAGAAAGAATCGAAAGGCCAAAGCCCTCACCGATTTTCTAGTCAGGTGGTCGGCCTCTATGACTCTGCGCCAGCACCTCACGCACAGTGTGCAGGGCCATTCCGCGTCCCATAGGTACAGTGCGTGGAAAGGCGTCCCGCCAGTAAGCCCCCCTCGTGCAGAGAGTGACATGCATCCCACTTTCCCGTCTTTCCCTCCCCCGAAATGTGAACGCAGTCTGAGATGCTCTGCTCGTGGCCACCTCTGCACTCGACACAAGATTCGTGACATAAAAAAACACACAAGACAGATCCCCGACAGCCCCTCTGCAAGTACACCATCAAATTGTTGAAAAGTGGCCTCTGCCAAAGAGACTGCCCGCTACGTCCGTTTGTTCGAGGCAACAGATACCACCAAGTGGCGACCCCACCTTCTCGATATCAGGCAGCGTCAGCCACCGTTGATCAGGTCGACAAACAGCTGCTTCCTGGGTGACGCCCTGCTTTCCCGTCACACTGAATCCTGGATGAGTTTTGTATTTCCAGTATCTCAGCATTCGAGTTCATTACTTGACCTTGCCGTGTCGACTTCTATATGGTGGTTAGTACCTCCTTATCTTCCGTGCCGGGGGGCCTGCGTTTACGAACCGACATGGTGAACGCCGAAAGCATTCATTCATCTTATGCTAACCTGTGAGTTCTTTTCTTCTCAATAGACTACGGACCCCTTCTCGACGTCTTCGTCCGCCAAATCTCGCCGGGATACCCAAGTCTTCAACCCGCTGCCGAACCCCCCGCAGCAGCAGCAGCTCTCCATCTCTGAACCCACACTGCGGTTTCCCCGACCTCTGGGCGACCAGAATCTCGCACACTGGATCTCTAGCAGCGATCCAAACATCATGCGCCTGTCCAGCTCGCCAGCCGAAGACGCGGCAGGCCTGTCGGAGTCCTCGTATGAGTTGATAGGAAACACTGATACCGAGTCCCAGGACGGTAATTACACGGACAATATTAGCGAGTCGGTTGGCTCGCTTGACTGTCACCGCTCGGACGATGTGGTGAGTCTGGCTGGGACTGAGCAGTTTGGTGATGAAGACTCCGATGCCGACACTGCCGAGGATCGCCCTGCGTTTGTGGTCCAGCCGGGTCGCAATAACGTCGGCGTCGTTGATGATATTGATCATAACGATCGTCACAATGAAGATGACTACGACGACGACGACAATGATAATGATGACGACGAAGACAACACGAACGAGGACATTGAGGACGAAAGCTCTTCTCGGGCTTCTTTACAGTACGCCGACAACAGTTTGTGCACACCCTCGATTCTGACGCCTGACGCAAGTCGACACCTCCACCCGGCCAGTGGGCCTCTCGTCAAGAACGGTTTCTACACCCGGCTATTTGGCGGTAGGCCAGCTCCTAGGACTGTGTGCATGAAAATAGCAAGAGCAGCAGCGCTTTTCCTTCCAAGCCTCTTGTTCTACCTTGCCATATTTGTGGTTCTGCCCGACTTTCACCCTAGTGTCGCGCCTTACTCACAGACTCATCTGTCTGGATCAGTACTCAACGCTTCGCAATCACTGGACCCCACAGAAACTCCAGTCTCGAAGTCCCACCCGAACGCGAATCCCCCATCGTCGGGAGTTGCTCTTATCCCGCTGCAAGATACCCCAGATTACGGTTTCTTCGGCTCTCGAAAGCCCACCGTCTCGTTCATGCCACATGGTAGGCACGATGTCTTGATCCATGTCGGCCAGGATGTACGTGACACTTGGCTTTCCAAGAAATGCCTCAATGTCGGCGTTGCTAGAAATACACAACAACCAGAGTTCACAACTCGACCGGTAGATGATGGGATCCTTGTCAAGTTCCCTCGTCGTGAGGCTCACGGGATCGTGACCCTATCTATCAGAAGCACATGCCGTCCGAAGATTGAAAAGGCCATCAAGGTGCACTTCGGTAAAGGCGTGATAGTGGATGCCTTTGAGAGGACGAAGAACCTTGCACAAGACCTGTCTGGACTCGTGCCTGTCGCCGCACACGAAGCGGAGCGATGCGCTGCAGGCGCCAAACGAGCTGCCGGATTTGTATCTGATCTCTTCGCGCATGCTTGGCTCGATGGCGCCGTCAGGCTGAATGACTTGCTAAGCGTCGGCGGTGACGGTGCCAGCGGCGGACTCGTGGGCGCGGCTCGCAGCTTTTGGCAACAGTTAGCTGGGACTCTCGACGAAGCTCTGGTTAGTTCTCGTCTGTGCTCGAAATCCCTACATATGCTTCGCGATACGCAGACTCGAGCTCAGCTGTCCATCTTTAACGCGCAAGTATCAGCTCGCATGTGGTGGCTGAAGCTGCAGGGGAAGGATGACGAGCGTCAAGAGTATGCCATCAAAGCGCACGTCTTTCTACAACAGAAACAGGCAGCAGCCAAACGGCTGCTCGACACCTTTCAACTGGTCCACAAGAAGCAGGCCTAGAAAGCTTCCGTTCATCGTTGGTACCCGTATCAGCTTATGCGAAATTTCGCTAGGTCATGAGTCGTGCCTAGCTTTGGAACCTCCCTTTTGAAGGTTCGCAGAGATAGGACGAGAAGAACAACGCAAAGGGGTTATGGAGTTTTTTTTCCTTAGATAGGTGGCTATTACTTCGGTCTTTTGTTTTTATCTAGTTCTACATTTCTTCCCGCCGAACCGCCCGCCTGCTCATAGGTAACTTGCCAGCATCAAGAAGAGATGTTGGTAGGATTTGACAGATTTTTTCCAATTTTCCTCTTGTTCCCTGAAAGCATTTTGTAATGTATTCATACCATGACTGTCGTGCCAGGACCTTGTCGTGGGTGATTGCGCTGCCCAGGTAGTATGTTAGTATGTAGCCTTCTACCTATCCTTGAGAGGTATGTGTACACAAGACTCGAGAGATTCAACCACTCCTCTGGCGATCGGAATTGTTATTGTCGTAAGAGCGAGTGTTTTCTGCTTGCGTAAATGGGTATACAACTATGTTATGACCTGGGAAGGGTTGCTCAATGAGTAGCCGGTACAGTCATATGTGTGTTGAGTTGACAAGGGGAAGCAGTGTCTCAATAGCAGTGCCCGCCAGATGCTGCACCACACACACAGTAGGTACCAGACATGTACCCACTGCGGGCAGACGGGCCCTGGTACGTTCAAGTCTCGCCCCGCCAGGACGACCGATGTACTTTCAGGTACTGAGGTACTTGTAGCAGACGTCAAGGGAAGGGGCAAAAAGGAGGGGCAAAGTTCGCTCTTTTTTGCTAGCCCGCACTTGTGATTCACAACAACAAATATTGCCCAGCCAAATACAACATCTGCACTCGCGACCGGTTCACCCCAGCGCTTTCCTCCCCGAGAAGCAGTATATCATATTACCAGTCCTCGTATTGAGTCAAACAAAGGACAGAGTTTTTTTTTTCGTTCCTTCGTCTCGCGCATCCTCCAGGTGAGCATCATGGAAGTCGGTGGCTCGGGCAGCCACCGGCTTGGGGCGAGCCCCTCCCCCTCCCCTCATCTTTCCACGAAAAAGCTTTGGTCGGTACATGCCATGGACGCAAAGGGTGGTACCACTGCGGCGTAAAATGAGGTTGAAGCTGATTCTTTTTCAACGCTGTGCTTTTGATAGCTAGCGACAGACTCTGATCTCTAAATCCCTACGTCAACTAAACTCATAGACATTAGCCAACATGTCTGCCGTCGAAGGTACCGAGCCCAAGGTCGTTGAGGAGACCAAGGTTGAGGAGACGAAGCCTGTTGAAGCCACTGAGGTACGGACGGAGACTTGCTAGATACTCAGTCACGCGTCATGGGTCGGCCGTGTCATGTGTTATGCGAGGCATCACTCGCGTGTGACGATAGATTCTTGACACGGAGGAGAGGCGTCTTACTAATGCCATGTCCTTGCAGACCACCACCGAGGCCACAACCGCTCCAGCCGGAGCTGCGACCGAGACGGAGCCCAAGGATGACAAGCCTGTCACCTCGTCTGCTGTCTTCTCCATGTTTGGCGGTGGCGCCAAGAAGGAGAAGAAGGACGATGAGGACCGTGGCGACAACTCGGGCAGCGCAAAGGCTCAGCGTGACGCTGCCAAGGCCGAGGCTGGCGAGGACGAGGCTCCCGAGAGCGAGGACGTTCATTTCGAGCCCGTCATCAAGCTGACGGAAAAGGTCGAGACCAAGACCAACGAGGAGTCGGAGGAGCAGCTCTTCAAGATGCGCGCCAAGCTCTTCCGCTTCATCAAGGAGTCTAATGAGTGGAAGGAGCGTGGTACTGGCGATGTCCGTCTGCTCAAGCACAAGGAGAACGGCCGCACACGCCTGGTCATGCGTCGCGACAAGACGCTCAAGGTCTGCGCCAACCACTACAGTAAGTCCCTTAGAGTGCGAGCCCGCAAGTCCTTCGAGTACTGACCCCGGAAAAGTCGTGCCCGATATGAAGCTTGCTCCCAACGTGAGCTCTGATCGCTCCTGGGTCTGGAACGCCGCGGCCGATGTCAGTGAGGGTGAGCCCGAGGCAGTGACGCTGGCTATCCGCTTTGCCAACTCGGACAACGCCAACGAGTTTAAGGATGCGTTCCTCAAGGCTCAGAAGGAGAATGAGGAGCTATTTAGGAAGGCCGAGGCCGAGGCAGAGGCCGAGGCATAGGAATAGCCGCAGCAGCTTCCTAGCCAGCTTGCGCCAAAGCCGTCGCCTAGGGGAGGCGCCACGCCAAACGCTATGGATTGACGGAACCCCTTCACAATATTTACATCCCTAGAATGCATCACATCACAAAACAAAACAAAGCCGCCCCATTCATTGCTGGAATGGTGGTAGCGGACATACCCAACAATGACGAACCCCCTATTGAGGAACTGGATGAGGCACAACGGTGTATGATGATTTGTCTACGGTTAAGACGGGCCACGGGGAGAGGCCACGGGTGAGAAAGGATACGGCAAAGAATGTAGGCAGAAGATTTGTGGATGCGAGAAGGAACGGAGGTAGGTAGCATTGAGCGCAAAAGTCACAACACCATATCCAAATAAAGACATGTTTAGAACAGTTCTGTGACGACGGCTGTGGTGTTTGGTGTGGTTTGGGTTGTGACGGGATGTATAATTTGTCGGCCGAAGCAGCACATGGCTGGCTACGCCATCACTGTATTCGTGAAGTTGGGCACTGTAGATAGTGGCAAAGGACAGACGAGGAGGACGTGCGCGCAGTCCGGGGTCAAGCATCGTGTTTGGACAGCTTTTGGTTGACAGACTTGGGCGTGTCGAATGAATGCTGTTGCGACAAAGTGTAGCTATGGAGGAGAAGTGGAGGACTGGTTTTGATACTGTATTTTAGGTTTTTTTTCTCGTCGCTCTTCACTTTGGATCCAGCAAATAGGTGTATATGTATATTTGTATGTACATCTATGTGTATGTTTGTACGCATGTATATCCACGACGCAAGGCTGATGTTGCCTGGTGATGACAGGTATAGAGGCGCGGTAATGGTGGGGGTTGGTTTCTATTTTTTTTTATTTTAATAATTTTTTTTTTAAGTCGTCGTTTGCCCGTCCGCCCTGAGTAGTCATAGAGACATTTAGAATTCATCAGAACGTCGTGTTTTTTTTTTTTCTTTCTGTGATTCTCGAAAATTGATTATCTTCCGAGGCTGGCTTGCTTGCACTAATCTCTCACCGCAACAACTATTTCGTAGGGCGCGTCCCTGTTTGACACCATCGTCGTTGATTCCGGTAGAGAGCTGGTAGAGTTCGGCTGGCTGGCCTTTTTGCTGGCCTTTTTGCAGGCCTATTAGTAGCTACAGGGCAAACTTTAGTGAGCCGCTTCAGCGCCGCGACCAGCTTTTCTTCTTCCTCCCCCCCCCTTCTATCTGAGACTACCCAAAGGGTTGTCCGTAGGCGCTCTTATTTTTTTTTTCCCTTTCTTTTTCCCTGTTCCCTCTCCTGCTCCCTCTTCTTTCCCTCCCCCTTCTCGCTGGCCAATCCATAGGATTATCCCCTTTTTGAAAACTTGCTGCGCAATCTCCTCTTCGTCTCTTATTTTTTTTTTGGATACTTGGGAAAAAAAAAACGAGAGACGACAAAAAAAAGAGTTTGAAATCTATTGACATCATTGATCTTTTCTGTCATCATTTATCCGCTCGCCCCCAACTTCTTGCCTTGTTATTATTGTCTGTCTGCTCTCTTATTATCTAATACTTTGCTTCTTTTATCGTCGGCTTCACTCGGGTTGAGTGAAGAGGAAAATTTGAAAGCTTCGCTCGCGATTGCATAGAAGAATCGCCACCATGTTGGTAGAGGTGAGTCTGAGCCCAACAACTCTCTTTCTTCACCTTGTCCCAGCTCGAACCTATCCCGTCCGTCTTGTCGGATTCTCTTCTTGATGCCCTGATCCAGTCCGTCGCCGGGCATTAGTGTCCCGTCCGATGCGGTCGTTGTAGATGGTAGATGGGCAATGGTCTGTTCTTGCGCGTCTACTCACCTACATGGCATGGCTGTTTTTTGCTGTACCTTGTACATGCCGTGGAAGTCGTTTCCGCCGCGAGCGCCTACACATGCCTTGTCATTCTTCTTCTTCTTCTTCCTCCCTCTCCCCTCCCGATGAATACACGCATCCGCTCGCTTTGTGACGGAACCCTCATTCATCTACACGGGTCGTCGTGCAGCTTCGTTGTATATATAGATTACCGAGGCTGGCCTCTTTATACCAACTCTCTCTCTCTGATGAGTGACGCTCGCTGCCAGCTGGCCGAGTTTGCGCCTGCCAGCTGCCAAGCAAGTACCTGTCTTGCCGCGGGCCGCGACAGGAGCCATGCTCATGCTGTACAAGGCTTTGGTGCTGTGCACCAACACCACCTGCAGTGCAGGGCTTGCACGGCAGCATTTTCTTTCGCCTCTGTTATGGACTGCAGCACCGGGCTTTCATCACTTTCGTTGTTTTCTTTCCCTTCTCTGCCCGCATAGAGCAGTGATAGCATTGCGGATTTGCTCGCGCTTCACCCGGCGTTCACCATCGCATCTCATCCTATTCGGCACCTGCACTTCTTCGCCCATTGATTCACGACGCATCGCCCGCGCTACCGTCACGTCCTCCTCATCTCCGCCGTTTGCTCCCTGTCTACCGCCGCGCAAAGACCTGTCTGTTCTTTCTCTGGCATCATTCCGTCCAAAGTTTATGCACCTGTCCGGCGTGGCTTCTTTTGCTGCCCTCAACGTCTCCTTGCTTGACGGATGAGATTCGGTGCCGCGGCTTTCATAGCATGGCACCACGCAAGCAGAACCGCGCCGCCGGCAACAACTATCGCAACAAGAAGAATCATTTGCTGTCTGAAGCTGTGCAACCAGGCCCTAACGATGAGCAGAGAAAAGTCAAGGTCGTTACCGATCAGCGTGTCATGTAAGCTTTTATACCACCCGAACCACGCGCTTTAGCACTTGAGTGCGTCGCTACCCCGGCAGTAGCCAGGCCGCGAGAAGCACTCTTGCCACGTCTCATCACCTCATGAGCTGCGCTCTCGGCCCGGATATATGCTGATCTAGGCCTGCGCTGCTTGCAGTCCCGATCGCCCTCTAGTTGGTGACTTGCCCATAAGAGAATGGAGCATTCGCCTACATCTTCTCGATAAGGACGGCAACGAGCACCCCGGCGACGTCTTCACCAAAGTCGTATACAACCTGCATCCCACTTTTGAGAACCCCGTTCAGGGTATGTGCTTGCCCGCACCCTCACGTCCACCGGCACTGTCAGCTGTATCGATGCTGCGTGCATTTGAGCTGCGCGCAGATATAGCCTGTGATAATAGCTGACGTTGGTGGCAGTCTTCACCAAGCCCCCCTTTACCTGTTCCAACGAGGGCTGGGGGGAGTTCGAGATTGGCATCGAATGCTACACGACAGAAAAGACGAAACTCGCTCCCATCATCCACGATCTCAACTTTACCGAGCCTCGGTACGAGTCGGTCCACAATGTCATCTTCAAGAATCCCTCCCAGGCGCTGCAAGAACGCTTGCGCGAGACCGGGCCGCTGCCCACGGACGAAGAACGTCCCAAGAAGAAGGGTGGGCTCGCCGGAGGCAAGAAGCAAAAGTACGACTATGAAAAGATTGCCGAAGCTCTGGAGAAGCTCGATGAGGAGGATCTGCTGCGCGTCATTCAGCTTATCAATGAGAACAAAGGCCCAGATACCTATATCAGGAGTGATATTGATGGTGAGTCCTGTGCCCCGGCCTTTTGCCCTCTGCATCATTGACTTGGCCTTTTGGTTGATATGTCTTGTGAGTGCTAATAGTTGATGACCTGCGTGAAGCCGGCGAGTTCTCGATAGATTTATACACAATGCCCGATCTCTTGACCACAAAGCTGTGGGACCATCTCGTAAGTGTAACGAAATAGATCGCGCACGAGACAATGATTCGGAGCCTCGGCTCATAAGTGAGAACAGAACAAGAAGGGCATGGTTGCTTAAGACGGCCGGAGGCCCAGACTGCTTAGAACGAGGCTGTCATGTATAATTGTGCGGGATGACGCGGTAAAAAACGGGCGGATCTCGAAACGGATGATGGAATATGTAGCTTTTACATGTGGCGTTGGTTTCTGCTTTGGCCCGGTTCTTTTAAGGGATCGCATCAGGTTATTTTTTTTTAAGCGAAAGAAGGATACGGGACCAGGACTGGAGCTGTCCTCGCGTATCTCGGCATACTTCAATGGGTTCTTTTCTTGGGAAGAAGCTGTTGCATTGTCTTGTTGGAGGGTTTGTTTCATTGCCACGTGTTTGGAAGTAGAGTAACAAATTCGTGAAGTCTTGACCGACCATGTCTGGACTTGGTGTTCATGCGCCTGTGAATGATGATAGACAGAGTGGCTGAACCCCTGCTCGTGCTGTGATGATGAACGGCCAAGGTGTGCTGCTGGGTCGGATTTGTGTCCGAATGCCAAGACTCTCGATGTAGCGCACTGTGCAAGGCATGGCACATTCGCGTGACTTGTGCTTTTCCCCCCTCCCAGAGTATAGGAACTTTCAACTGACAAATCATAATGCAGAGAGAGGGAAGTGTAGCAGTGGGAAGTGACGGGTAAATGGATAGACAGCCGAGTGGATGGTCGTTGACGCGAGGCAAGTAAGCAGACGGGCCAAGATGCCGCTAATAACCAGTTGAACTAAAAAGACTTATATGACAGGGAGTAGACCCGTAGTGAGGATATAAAATGAAAATACAAGAAAAGAAATAATTTACAAAAAAGAAAAAGAAAAGAAAATCTTGATGGTCAACGTGACAAGGTTGTGGGCTCTCATATCTTGGAGAGGGAGGGATGGAGCACGTACTATAAATGTATCATGTACTACTATGTACAGTACAGTATGTACAGTACAGTATGTCCGTCCAGAGCTGTGTGGGATCGTGAGTGGTTGGTCAGGTGGCATTTCGATTGGGTAATGAGAAATGGGGTTTCTCGACTACAGTGCTGTTCAGCGGGACGGGGCCTGCCCGCTGCTGCTGCTACCAATGCCGTGTAGAATGTACTGCACTGTACTGTACTGTACACTTGTACATACACCGATGACAATGCACTGTACTGTACTCCTTGGGCCTGTAGGCGGCTTTCTTGGGTTTGGTGATGTGTAGGTAGATGTCTTCCGGAACAAGAGATAAAACGATACAGAAGTACGCAGATGGAATTTGGGATGTTTAGGACTGCAATTTTTCGAAGAAGAAAGAAAGAAAGAAAGAAAGAAAGAATCTTAAGAAAATGAAAAAAAAAAAAAAAAAAAACTTCTCTTTACAAGGATATACAATATATCGTGGAGTGTGCTGGGACCGGCGCGGGACAGCTCACGTGAAAAGGGAAAAAAAAAGTCCCAGAGGTCTCTCTCACCGGCATAGAATGTTACGGCGTAGGCACGGAGTAGCGAGATCCACAGCTGGCGCTGTCCTCCTCATCCGTCGGTACTAGACAAATGGGTACCTTGAGGTGAGCGCTCGAGTCTTGGCCGACGAGTTGCCTTCATCACTGGGAGGTCACAAATAAGGCGAGGATATTTACGCACGAGGCATTGCATGTACATCATGTATGTATGTACCTGGTTTGATATGAACGATACTGCCGACCTGCCAAGGCTGCCACTGCGAAACGGTGGGTGACACCAGCCAGTTACGTATGTATATACTAAACAGGAGGTGGAGGACCTTGGTAGCGGGCAACTCTGTAGCCGCGCTGGAGCAGATATTCTGCTGAACGGTATGAGATCACGATTTCGAACCCGCGGGGTTGCATCGACACAAATGGCTTATAAACGGGGACTATTCTATTAGTTGCAGTTTGAACAGGTCAATATGCTCCATGTATACGTGTCGTTGACCTTGGTGGCTTTTTTTTTTGGTGTGCCGTGCATGCAGCCGGCCTGCGCTACTGAGTACTAGCACGGTACAAGGGTCGAAAAAGCCAGGTTGAGGTTCAAAACAGGTACCCCCTCGGTGCCCACCAATAATCGAGCCTCCCACTTCACCAAGTCGATGGGGGGAAAAAATTATTAAATTCAACGAGCGAGGCTCCAAATGGAAAAGAGGGTGCTGGGGCAGGCTAGACTACCTAACTCGCCAAAAGATCGTGAATGCGACTCTGAGATGCCCACCACGCCCGTAGCCACAGGAGAACCGACCAGGGCGGTGCAGTACATGTACTACGTACTAGGAGGCGTGCAGCACCGGCAGTATACCGGGGCGGCCAATGGGGAGGTTTCTGTATAGATGGAAAAATTTTGCAACTTTTTGTTCTTTTCCAGAACCATCTTCGAGACGAAGTAGAAAGAGAGGCGCAAAAGAAGAATCCAACGCCTGCTGATTCATAGGCGGTTGTTGGCTGAATATTGCTTGGAGGGAGTGACATCCATCCGATCTGGCCGACGATTCAGGGACCTTATCCCCTTCCTTCTTCCTGGCGAATTATTTTATTGCTAAAAGATTTCCACGGGTCTCTCTACCTACTACTAGGGACCACTACCACCAAACCGCCAGCGCTTTGACAGTGTGCTCCCACTCCAAAAAGAGGCCAGCTTCGGCACACCCACCAAGGCAAACAACACCACCCCGCTGCAAGCTCCGACACTCACCAACAGTTTTGCGTTTGGCATTGAACTTTTCTTCTTCCGCCCTCTCCCCGTCACCATCGACACACGAAACGACCTTCTCAGAGAGCCATCGATACTGCCGTTTTGTCTTTCCCCGCCGCTCGCTCGGCTCGGCCAGAGCCCCCGCCCGCCCGCACCAACACCATGGCACAGTACAGCGACGCCGCCACCACCACCACGACCACCGCAGCGGCCAAGCCGGCCTCGCGTTCCCTGCCCGGGCCGGACTCGCAGAAGCCCGTCTCGTCGACCGCCGCCGACGGCGCCTCCGCGGATGCCAGCGCGCCGAACCCGGTAGACCATGCCGGCGGCGGCGACGCCTCAGCCGCCAACCACCAGCACAAACGCGTCTACCAGGCCTGCATCCCCTGCCGCCGCCGCAAGGTCCGCTGCGACCTCGGCAGCGTCGACAACCCGCACGACCCGCCCTGCGTCCGCTGCCGCCGCGAGTCCAAGGAGTGCTTCTTCTCGGCCACGCGACGCAAGCGCAAGACGGACGATGACGGCGGCGTCGGCGGCGGCGGCGGCGGCACCGGCACCGGCACCGGCACCGGCAGCGACCTCGAGGAGTACATCATCCGCAACGGCCGTCGCAAGATACACGCCGCCGCCAGCCCGGGGAGGTACGAGCGCAGGTCGTACGCCGAGTCGCCCGCCACGCAGGTCGCCACCCCGGCCAACTGGCGTAGTCAGCCGCTGCGCCGTCCCGACAGCGGCAGGCGCGACAAGAGGTCCGGCGAGGCCTCGGACGACGAGGCCAACCAGACTGTCGAGAACCTCGAGGCCCAGACGGTTATGCGCCAGTCCGTCTACGGCTTTCACGACGCCCTTGATCTCCTCTACAAGGCGGCTACCGATAGGTAACGTAAACCTGACACATTCGCGCTCTGCACCACTCTGGCATATATATATATGCATACGTATCTTCTTTTCATGTATCGCGAGACTGACGACATGATTGAGTAGCCCCGCTCCCAACCACCGGAGAGATGGAAGCACCGTCTCAGCCTCTGCCGCTGCGCCGCCCACCGCGACCGCGCCCGCCGTTCCGAGCATCCCTCCCGTCGTCCAAGACCGACGCCATTCTTCTATACGCGAGGTCCTGCCTCGTCAGCCTACAGCCTCGGCCCGCCCCGCCCAGGCCGAGCAGGCACCCTCCGATCTGGCTTCGCACCCTGCGTACGCCGACGCGGTTAAGGCCTGGTCCAGGTTCCGCTTCGTTCGCGCCGGCTGGTTCACTGCGCAGGAAGCCATCGACTACATTGACTAGTGCGTCTATGCTGTGTCTTCTGCCTCGGACGTACGTCCTTGCTGACAGTTCGCCTATAGTTACTACAAATACCTTTCCCCCTTGACTCCAATCTCCCCGCCTACCTTCAGCAACCCCGCTACCCATCTCACACTGCTCACGGAGGAGCCCATCCTGACCGTGACCCTGCTCACCATCACCTCTCGCTACCGTCAGATCCCCGGCACAGGTGGTCAGTGCCGCTCCCACGCGATCCCGGAGCAACTATGGACCTACCTCCGCGGCATGATCGAGCGCTGCCTCTGGGGCCAGGAGGCCTTTGGCGGCGGCTTCTGCGGCTCGGGCGGCTCCGCTACGACGGCCATGCTCAGCGAGGAGACCAGCAGCACCGCCCCGTGGCGGGGTCTGCGTAAGGGCAGCCTGCGGACCCTGGGCACCATCGAGTCGCTCCTCATTCTCACTGAGTGGCACCCGCGCGCGCTGCACTTTCCCCCGCAGGAGGCCACCGACGAGCTCTTCATCCCGATGGCCGAGACGTCTCCCGCCATGGCGGGCGAGGACGAGATGTCGCGCCCGCCCGGCGGCAGCTTCGGCGGCAAGCGCATCGAGAGCTGGCTCGAGCCTGCCTGGAGGAGCGACCGGATGTGCTGGATGCTGCTGAGCACCGCCATGGGGCTCGCGTACGAGCTCGGCGTCTTCGACGACATCGACGCCATGCTGCGGGACGACGCCATCACCCGCCCCGAGTACCGCGACGAGGGCTACCGCCTGCGCGCCAACCGCATCAAGCGCCTGCTGCTCATCTACACCTCCCAGCTGGCCGGCCGCCTCGGCTGGACGAGCATGGCTCCCGAGCACCTCCGCCGCGCGGACCCGGCCGTCGCCCGCAAGCGGCCCATGACGACGGACAGCAACACGCCGTCGACGAGCTACTCCCTCTCCAACACGTTCAACTACGTCCCCGACCTGGAGCTCGACGACCAGATCATCCACTGCTGGGCGGGCATCAGCAACGCCATGTACATTGGCAACGAGAAGTTCTTCAAGTCGCGCCAGCATACGACCGAGATCATCCAGAGCGGCAAGTACGTCGAGCTGCTCGGCGAGTACGGGCCGATGCTCAAGGACTGGTACCGCGAATTCGAGCTCTTCCGCCTGCCCCAGTACATCCGCTATATCCTGACCATCGAGTACGAATATGTGCGCATCTACGTCAACTCGCTCTCGCTGCAGGCCGTCGTCGAGCGCTGCACCAGCAACGCCACGCAGACCGTCCACGGCGGCCAGGGCCCGCAGCAGCAGCCGCAGCAGCAGCAGACCACGCTCTCCCCCGCCACCCTCATCACCTACGGCAAGCTCCCCATCGGCCAGCTCGGCGGCTTCACCGCCCAGGACCAGGAGTACGTGCGCGAGGTCGTGGACGGGTGCCGTAAGCTGCTGCACACCGTCGTCGACGGCCTGCTCCCCGGCGGCTACCTCAAGCACGCGCCCGTGCGCACCTACTTCCGCATCATCAGCGGCGCCATGTTCCTGCTCAAGACGTTCGCGCTCGGGGCCCCGCGCGCCGACGTCCGCATGAGCATCGACCTCATGGACTCCACCGTCGAGGCCCTGCGCAACTGCGTCGTCGACGACGTCCACCTCGGCCTGCGCTTCGCCGACCTCCTCGAGACCCTGACCAGCCGCCTCCGCAACCGATTCATCCAGGCGCCCACCGGCCCGCTCTCCGGCCGCGAGCAGAGCCCCGTTCCCGACCCGACCAACCCCAGTGGTGTCGGCGGCGGCGCCCATGGAACCACCGCCGACGGCCGCGGCTGGACCGGCAGCCACGCGCAGACCCTGCGCGACGGCCTCCTCCTCAACGGGCACCGCCGCCCGCTCTCCCCAACCCTAGAGGGCAACATCTCCGCCACGCCGTTTGACCATCTCGGCGGCGGCACCGCCGGCTTCCACTTCCCGAACCTCGCGCCGCCTCCCGTCTCCGCCGGCCCGGCCACGCCCGCTACCGCGGCCCTCGATGGCGGGGGCATCGACGCCTCGCTCTTCGACGACTGGGGTAACAACCCCGGTAACGAGATGTGGTACCTCCCCGCCGGCCCGGCCTTCTTCCAGAACATGGGCGACGGCACCGTCTCCATGACGGCGGAGGGCGTCAACGTCGGCGGCCTCGACCTGCTCGAGTACATGGCCATGGACCCCGTCGGCTTCACCGCGCTCGAGGGCGGTGCGTCGGGCGCCGCCGGCGGCACGCAGCCACTGTGATGACAGAGCCATGTCACTCATGTCTTTCCCCCCATCCTATTTTTTTTTTTTGCTAAAAGACAAGACACGAAACGTATGAAGCCAGTCATGCATTATTTTTTTTTTGTTTTGGAAGAACCATGAAAAAAAAAGCCAGGTTTTTATTCATTTATCTATTCATGCTTAGCTTCAAGAAGTGTCATAAAAAAAAGCATATAGTTTTCGCATCATCTCGCATGGCTGGCTATATCCTCGAAATCTTCAACGTTGTCGAAATACTTATGTGAGTCACACCTACCCGGAAGATGAGGGCAGGGAAAAAAACAGTCATGACCGTTTTGCTTTACTCGGAGCGTATGATATAGAAACAATGTCAGATGTGATTATTGTTCACGCCGTAGACTTCTACAGGAGTTCTGTACGTCGACACTGGTTAATTTCCTGCACACTCTGCAATGCTTCATTCTTTTTTTTTCTTCTCATTTGATGTCTTAAAAAGGTCCTTGCTCTGCGGTACTTCCTCCTTAGCATCGCGGATTATGGGTAGTGGTGTTGCCAGCATCTTCAATATCTCTTGATGACAGATGTCCGGCTTTCTGGCATAGTTTCACGGTGCATAGCACTTACTGCCTTCACTGCGGTGACGGTCATTCGTGTCGGTACATGAAGGAAAAGCTTTTTAAAGCATATGAGGAAAAAAAAAAGTAAGAGTATTTATATAAAAGATACATAGCAAAATGAACCAAAGTAGGAGGCTAATGAACGATACTCTCCCGAACAACTCTACCGACACAATGGAAAGAAAAAGAAAAACAAAGAAAATAGGAAGAGGCACAGCTTCCTTTCGTAACAGCGTATGGATAGAGGGTAATAATAAATGAGTATATCCAAAGTCGAAGAAAGAAAAAACACTGTGCACCACCAGTTGTTGAGAGTGATACAGCTCGAAAAGAAAAGACAAGAAAAAAAAAAGGGTATATGAAACAAATTTTTTCGAAGAAAATAATTCAGACAAATAGGATGGCCATTGTATAATGTATGAAACGAGTTTCCCTACTGGCCGAACTGCGCAGCGTGCTTGCCGTGGGCCTCCTTCAAGCCGTTCAGCACACCGAGCTGACCGGAGCGGTCCTCGCACGCAAGCTGCAGGCTGGTGCCCTCGATGAAATCCAGGACGACACTGTTGGGCAGCTCCTGCACCTCCACGTCCGGGCAGTACGGCGGGCGGAACTCGCTCAGGTGGTAGCGCTTGGTACCCTGGGCAGCGCGGCTGCTGGGCGCGGGTAGGCCACTGAGCACGAGGAAACCCTGCGAGTCGATGCATAGGTTGCGGCGCTTCCACAGCAGGTTGTCGGGGAACTGGACATTGACGTCTCCAAGATGGGAAACGACAGAAGTTGAAGAGGATGTTGCCGCGGTGGTCGACGGACGCGGCACGTCTGCGCGCTGCTCGCTGGCTCCGAGAAGCGGCGACTTGGAAGGGGGGCTGGGTAGCGAGGTCTTGCTCCGCGAGCCAGACAGGGTCGAGAAGCGGCGCATGAAGCGGCTCGCCCTGGATAGTTTGCCATCGCCAGGCTTGTCCTCACCGCCGGAAGCGGCGGCGTCTGCGAGATCAGGAGACTGCGAATCGTCGCCCTCCTTGCCTGTTGACCGGCGACTGCTAAACGACAGCCGAGAAAATGAGTTGCTGTTTGTTGGGGGAGAATGCGACGCTGAAGCAGGGACAGAGTCGCTCGATGTGGTTCTCTTGTCCTTCATCAAGCCGCGTGCCATGCTCGCAGAGGAGGGGCGCGAGTCGTCCCAGCGAGAATCAGCAGCGGAGCTCATTAGATAAGCGTCCTGGTTCGGCTTCTGATGGCTGACGAACAGCGGCGATTGCTTGAGATCCAGTGGATTGAAGCCAGACGCGTCGCGGGGCGGCTCAGGCATCTGCTGGTTGCCGTCTCTCACAATCTTGGCAGTGACAGAGATTGATTCGGGGGACGCCTCAAACATTGATAGCCTGTTGGAGAGGGGTGCAGCTCGATCGCGCTGTGGCCGGCTCGTGTCTGGTGACGACTCGGAGCCGTCTCGGGACGGAGGGACAGCCATGCGAAGAGATGAGGTCCGCTCAACCACGGACGGACTGCGGAGAGGCTCACTCTTTTTGACGGAGAAGAACGTCGATTGAGGGCGTTCCCGACTGGCTGGGCGAGGTTCCGTGGCACTGTTTGCAGATAGCATTTCCAGAGCTTTGATTCGTTGGGAAATGCTGGATCCGACGTTGGACTTGGACGGCATGTTTGCGTTGGCTTGCTGCTGCTGTGAAATTCTGCTTAGATACGCAGCTCCCGAGCTCATGGAGCGCGCCGAGGACTGGCTAGACTCCGTCGGCGGAGCTAGATTTCCTCGGACAGGATTGGAAACAGTCCTCGCGGCGTCAGTCAGTGGTACTGTTCGGATGGCCTGTGGTATAGCGGCTCCAAGATTGTCGCCAAATGTTACGGGCGTGGCGGGCATGTCGTCGTTGGATGTTTTCGCCTCGTCGTGGCCTGTGATGGCTGCAGCTGCGGCCGCATCAGTCTCTGCATCGTCCTGTACGCTTAATGTCTGTATTGGATTGACCAAGTCTTTGTGCTTTTCCTTCGCATTTTTGCTGTGAATAGAGTCGTCCACATCGACTGGCTTCGCTAGCTCGACAGCGGGTTCTGCTACTACCTGGCCAGCGGCAGAGGTCCGCTTCTCGAGATCGACAGGCTTGACGACCGCCAACGGATCCTGTCCAATCTCTGCTTTAGGAGTTTCGACACGGGGTTCTGCAGCCGCACGGGTCGCGGCGAGAACGGCTTGTGCAGAGGGCTCAGTGGCGTGCTTGACTGCAATGTCGGAGTGGGTCGTCTCTTCGTGCTTGGCCTCCGCGCTGGGCTCAGCTGTAGAATCTTCCATGTTTGATGAAGCAGAATTGTTTGTTGAGAATTTGGAAATCGGTATGGCGACCGGTTCCTCGACCAGATCGTCTTCCGTGATCGCCGCACCAAACAGAGCAGCTTCGGTAGCCTTGATGTGATCCGACGCGCTCATCTGCGCCCCCTCGCCCGTGATGTCGGAAACATCAGCCTCGGGCAGAGCGTGTTGTTGTTCCGGGGTTTTGTCACCATCGCCTTCTTTTTCCCGAACAGCCGGCTCGGTGGCGTCAGAGACAGAGGAGGCCTTTGTAGAGTCAGCGGTTTCGGAGTCGCCCAATGCCGGGGTGACAGGGCGAGAATCCGTAGCAGTCAAATCGGATGTCTGATCCGCGATGGAGGATGGAGATTGAACGTCTATAGAGAGTTCCTGATCTCCAGTCATCGTCAGGCCTGCCGGCGAGGTTGCCGCCGCGTCCACCTCTACTTCGTCAGGCGATGGCGTTTCCGCGCTTGTAATCTCGACAGTTTCTATCAGAGGCGCGGCATCACCATTCTCTTTCGCAGCTTTGGCCGCAGCTAGACGCTTCTTTTCGCGCAAGTGCATAGCCTTTTTCAACCTCGCCTTTTCAGGTGAGATCTTCTTTGGTGCTTTGACGCTGGTCTCGGAGCTGAGCGAGATGGGAGATATCGCAGACGGGTCGGTGTTCTCCTTGGAGGCGTCGTCGGCATCGTGAGTCTCACCAAAGTCTATGCTAGCAATTTCCTCCTGAGGGGAAGCTAGTGTGTTGCTGTCGCGACTCTTGTTTCTCTTGCTTCCTTTGCCAAACAGCTTGTAGCCGGCAGGAATTGCGGAGACGGGGCGGAAGTTACCAGCAGTCTGGGGCCGTATGTTTGCGTCCTGCGAGGGGCGGGGGCCGAGCTTGACCTTTGGTTTTCCGTAGGGATAGGATGAGCTGGACAGGCTGCGTTCGTACGAATCGGAAGTTGACGGACGATCATCAGCACCAACGAAAGTGGGAGGATCGGTTGTGTCGTGTGCGCAAAACTTGCTGTGCTCGGGCGAAGAGGCGAGGTCGGCGTTGAGCGTGACTGGGTCCGACTTCCAGCTTGGGCCGGCGGGTGTTTTGGGGGGCTCGAGATCGCCGATAAGTGATTTGCGCTTGGAGGGCGGATGCTCGTCCTCTTCCTCCTCGGCAATTTCGACAAGACGTTTCTTTCTGGAGCTGGTGGAGGAAGAAGTCGATCCTGAAGCGGTGTGCAGGGAGCAGGCGGCGGACAACTTGGTATCGGTCAAGGCTGCGGTGGAATCGATTTCGAAGATTGTGTCGTATGGGGAGAAGTGTTCACACACTGCGTTGAAGTGAACGGCAACACGAGCTGAATGTGATGTTGGCAAATATTCTCACACGAGAGGAATAATGAAAATAGAATGAGACACAAACCTTGTATCAAGCGCGAGGCATCCTCGGGAAGGTATTTGAGCAGGACATTGCGACGTCTGTACTTTATGTAGCCATATAACGGGCTTTCCGGGTCCTCAACACTGTCGATATTGGAGCGGACCTCAGAGATGCCGCCATTGCCACTGCTCAGCAGCTCGACTTCATCGCGACTCGAGTACTTGAGCAGGAACCTGAGTAACTTGTCAGTCGCCAGCCGCCTGTATTTGCGAATATAAAGGTTGCGCAAGGGGGCAACATACCAGCCTCCAGGCTCGGCAGCAGCAGCTTGGAAAGCGTCGGCGACCTTGGGGTCTTCGAGGCCGTTGAGTGACATTGCTGGAACGAGATAGCTCCTGACTAGCCTTGTGGCAGCGTCATATGAAACAACGTTCGAATCGTTCTATTGCGACGGGTAGAAGAGTATTGCCGACTAGTACCAGAGGCGAGTGCAATGTCAGGGGCGACACCGAGCGGGAGTGGCTGACGAGGCGACGCGAGGAGGGCCAGGCGCGCGAGACGGACCAAGTGAATAGTAAGTTGGAAATGAAAATGCTAGATATGGCTACGCATTGAAGAGAGGTCTTTGAAGACGCTCAAGGACCAGCTATGAGCAGAGAACTAAACGTGTCGGTGGGAGAGGAAAAAAGAGAGTGAAAAGAAGGGGTTCGTGGTGGGGTCGGTATAGAATTGTCGGCCAAGGTTCAACGATACGATATGTAGTGCGACGACAAGACGAGTCGAGGAGATATTTAGTGTATAATGAGATTCTTTGCACAGTCTGCCGGCCGGAAGGAAGTCTGAGAAAGAGAAGAAGAATGGCAGTAAAGAAAAAATCACAAGTTGCACAAAGCCAGGTTCAAGAGCCTGTGCTGCGGCGCGGTACGTCGGGGTGTTTGGCAATGGCCCGGTCCACCAAAGAGTCGGAGGGAGGAGCTGAAGAACTTGGGCAGCTGAACGGTGCTGTAGAAAAGGAAAGCCCAAGAGGGGGGGGGAGGGTCCGATTAGAAGGCAAAAAGGGAAAAAGAAAAAAAAGAAAAGCACTCCTGGCAGAGAGATCGGTAAGCAAAAGGAAGTCAGAAGGAAGGGGAGGGAGAGAGAAAAGAAAAAAAAAGCAAAAGTGGTGAAGCTGTACAGTACGCCCACTACACGCCTGCCACAGAACGAGATGCCTAATCAGGATTCAGGGGCAATTCTGTCGAGAGATACATGGGACCTCCCGCTGTCCGGTATGGTAAACGGCGGTACCGCTGCAAAAGTAGAACCACCGATTAGTGGCTCTTGGGCGAAGGGGGGGGGGGGGCGTGGGGGAGGTCATGGCGAGGCGGGTTAGGTACAGTAGCTTGTAGTCTAGCTCTACTTGCAGTAACGGGCTGCTAAAAAAACGGCCCGCACGCTGGGGGGGACCTATTTCTCAACCGCCAGCGCTGGACCGTTGTAGGTACTGTACAGTGACTAGCCAAAAGTGAAGGACTTTTTTAAAAGTTAGCATACCCTATACTATAGAAGGTGTTTTTAAAACACTATATTTAATTATATAAAATAGTATAAAAATAAACTTTCCTCTAT